>JAOXYH010000001.1:645619-660441 GCA_028566455.1 Botula fusca | reverse complement strand
GGACAAGTTTTAGGACTTTTCATTCACTGTGTTAAGATTTTATATTACAATCTTACTAAGGACTTATCACAGCTTTTTGTTTAACTGAACCAGAACGTTGGCCGGTATATGGTTTGTTGCTGGTACCACCTGATGAATTTTACAGACATGACTTCATATGCAGAATTATCACTGACAAACATTATACACTATTATCTTTTACAATTTTAGGAATCCCAAAACACATTATTCCAAAACTGATTAGGAAAAAACAGAAAAATGCTGCATAAAAGTCGTCCTGTTTTGCCTTTGAATACAAGATACTGTGATGTTTGTGAAAATTTTCTTATACACCACTTTTCTGTAGGCTACTAACTGGAAGAGAAGACTACTGAATATTTACCTGATCTCTGTCACCAGCAAATGAACAACTTTTCATTGTACAGGAATTATAATATCCAGCATGGTCAAATTCACAGAGAGGAGTGGGACTTTTAATGTCGTAAAGCACTGGAGGTAGGCGTCGGCGTAATGCCAACAGTCTATCACCCATTTTACTGATACAGACACTCATACAACTCTGTTGTACCAGTCCACTGCCGTATCTTAACAAACAACTGAAAAATGGAGACAAAATTACACTATAGTTCACAACAAAACTCATAATTTTTATGTCAAAAAGAAGAGAGTGCAAGTCAGGTTTGTAAAGGAATCAATGCTGCATTCAGACATAAAATGTATTTGATGCCTTTTAGCCAATACACATTCAGGGAATACTCATGGAATGTATAATGGGTGAACAAAACAAAATTAATAATGCGTTTCAATGCTCACTGATAATTTATTGACAAGTGGTCACGACAAGCATTTTCGTTGTGCATTCAAAACATTTTCGATACACATTAAATGTACCTGTTGAATAAGAGTAGGGTCAACTGACTTCTTGTATACTGAGTATAATATACATGAGTAACTGAATGTCAAAATACAAAGTTTTCATAATTGTACAAAATTAATGGAAAGCAAATTTGTACAACATTTTACAAGCAACAGTGAGGTTATGGTTTTTTACCTTCTGGGCTTCCTGATATCCCATAATCCTATGCCCTCTCTAGCATTGGCTGTAGCTAATAGACGTGGCTCCACTAAATTGTATGCCACTGCATGCATAGAGGATGTATAATTTGCAAGACAAAATGGATCTGTAACATACAACTAGTTTAAGTATTCTCACCAAAATAATATTCCCTGTTCTGACATGCTAAACCTTTTTTTAACTTGAAACCTTTTTAACTGAAGCAATTAAATATGACTGTAAAATGCCATATTTTTATCTTTGAGATAAAATCATCATAAAATCAATACAATTTTGTTGTTTTACCACTTAACCACAGAATACTAATTTACATATTTGGTGAAGAAAGAAAACAAACCATCTCCAAATGCATTGAAGATGTGAATAAAATGCTTGATTTTTTTTATCAACAACACAACATACATGTAGTTTGTCAAATGTGGTGGACATGCTTTTCAACAGAAGAATAGTACTCCAAAGGGGACAAACTGTGCCCCTTACTCTCCAACCTGTTTTTACACTGTTTAATTGCACCTTCCACTACACAGATGACATCTTGTCAATGAACAATTCAGTAGTTGCTGACTTTTTCAACTCCTGTATTCCAATTAGCTTGAAATAAAGGATACACCTTCGTATTGAAATATACCGAAGAGGAAACCTATTGACCAAACAGAATGACAAACATGATGACCTCATTTCAAATACATGTAGTCAATTTTCCATTTATCTGTAGCAATATCCCATCCTCATCAGTGTAGGGAGTTTATATTTCACAGCTCATACATGATTCCAGAGCATTTGGCTGTTATTGGGATATTTTACATCTTGCAAAACTCTTGACTAGTAAGCTTCAGGATCAGGGTTATGTTCCATCTAGAGTCAAGTCATTGCTTCAAAAATTTTACAGCCACCATCATGAACTCGTAGAGCTTTTCAGTGTGTCCATCTCTACTTTAAACTAGAAATTGTGTCTGTAAGATGTATAAATGTAGGTCATAATGACCCAATTATTGTACGACTGCTCAGTACTACCAAAGGCACATCTGCTGATGAAGTTTCATTGATACAATATGCTTAGTTCCAAAGAAATGAACTTCAATGCAAAACTTAACCTCATAGTTTGGAGGGATTGACGGACAGACGTACGTACGTACAGACAGACAAGGGTAACTCTATATGCCTCTTTCACATTCATGGGTGAGGTGGTGGTATTTTCATTACACTAAAATATTTGGATTTAATGAAAGTCAGCTGAATTTTAATGCCAGGATTCCAACTCATCTGTCATACTTATTAAAACTGCATATTGAACATAATGTTTTTATCCATGTTAATTAGTTCTTTGGGAACAGCTTTATTGCCGTGATAAATACGGCCTTCCTTGGGAATAACAAACATAAATGCTGCTGTACTCTGACTGGAACACTACATGATTTTACTTCTCGTGTGTAAGACTACAACAGTCCCAAGAATATGAGAGAGAAACCAATCACAGCACTCATTTGGAATAAAATCCAATCACTGTCATGTTTTGTGTTTTTACATAAAAATTATCTTTTTTTCCAAATAAAATGTTATCTGAGAAATAGATTGCCTACTTTACCTTGCCTTAAATTGAAAAAGACAGCTGTACTTAAACCAGGCAAAATAAAATAAACTTGCAACCAACAAAGTAGCATGCTATATGTTCTATATATATTAGTAAATACTGAGAGTGATTAGAAACCACAGTCTGTTTATATTTACAGGAAAGAAGAACAACTTACGGTGGTGGTTTCAATGGTTTGTGTTCGTGTACTATGGGACTGTGAACTTATGAGAATTCCATCTTCTGTTTCATATGGATAGCCATCTTTTTCATATGTAACAGTTTGTGTTTTAGTCTTGACATAAGGAACATTTTTCGTTGAAATAGGAGTGTCATCTATATTATTTTCATATGTAAAACTTTCAGTTGGAATTGTTGGTGGCTGAAAAACAGAAAGATGGAATCTTTTTATGAAGGTTTATGGGAAATTAAGATGACACTATTCAAATTCAACAAACCGATCTTTACTTTATACATTTAAGCTGAAAAGTCTGTGAATCTAAGCCAAGGAAATATGGTTCAAATTCCAAATGCTAATATATTTTAAACAATTAAGCACAAAATATTGCTGTGTTGTTAATGATATAAAATATACAAAGAAGAACAAATGAAAACTGACACCACCAATAGCTTATCTAGTGCAATAGCCATTATTTCAAACATTTTTCAAGGAATCTTTCTGACCATTTACTGACATACTGAGGTTAACAGTTATTCTTTTCAAGGTAAACTGTAGAGAGGTTCCAATCAGAATGACAACAACATGTTAGTAGTTGCACATATACATTATCTGGTGACACATCTTTTGAGAAAGCTGTGCAATTTAAACAACATTTATTTGTTAGCTAAACATATCCATATGAATACATGAGATATCCAGTATGACAAAGGGAAAACAGGAACTGACACAAAATTATTACTCACATTTCTACAAGAATTACTAAGCCAGAAAAGTACATTTAATTTGTAACTTGAAAAATAAAGATAAGAAGAAATCTATAGACCCCAACCTTCCAACACCTACAGCATGCCAGAATAATTAACATTTCTGCCAAAAGGGTGTGATAAAGCCTTAGCAAGGTGCTAATTACCAAAGAAATCTTACCATGTCTTGCAGTAATCTATCTTCTTCCGAAAATTTGTTCCTTGTTCCTTTGGGAAGAACTGGAGGTGGAACTTTTTTACCGAGTGCATCTTCTGAGGCAGGATCGAAAAATGGCATAGTTGAATCTCCTGTATGCTTCAGAGATTCTTTAGTTTCCTGAAAATTTATTGTACAATGAATGAATTCCAGAATCAGCCGAAGAAATGAGACAAAAATATGTTCTGTCTGCTGAAATAATCAGAGGAATCTGGATTTTAACACTGTTAGTAAACAGGTTTCTGTGCAAAGCATGTCAACTTGCCTGGAGACAGTTTTAAGACAACTACAGTCGATTCTCATTATCTCAGTCACATCTAATCAGAATTTTCTTATGATATCTAAGAACTGAATTTGAGGACCATAAAAAGTAACAGGTACTTGAAAATAAATTGACTCCTGACGAGTTGAATTTCGGTAACAATGAAATAGATTGGCTGGTTCCCACATGTTCGACTTAACAAGAGTCGACTATACATGTATTTACAAAAACTTTGCCATGGTGTGGCAATGATGTGAATAACAGGTACTTGATGATTGAATTTGTCAAAACAAGTATCCTGGTCTCCAATGGATGAGACCATGGTACATGTGGACCTGAAAAATCTTTGAATATAGATATTTAAACATCCATCACAATAAACATGATTACCAAACTTTGAGAAGTTACAAATTCTTCTCTTATTTTTAAACTTTTAATGAAAATTCTCTCTTTAACCTAGCTCCTTTCTTATACATGAACATTCAGACTCAAAAGGCTAACCTGTATTGGAGGTGTAACAGGAATAAACTGCATCCTTCTGTCTATGGAGCCTTCACCCTCTGGTAACACTCTGTTAATCATCTCGCCGTCTGCTCCCATACCAACCTACAAATATATATCAACAATTAACTTCTGGTACAGCTTGTCAGACTAGAACAGAAGTGAGCTTTGATTTATCTATGAATTATATGAAACTGATTTGACCGAAGCTTTCTTATTCAAGAATGGTGTTAAAACCATGTGAAAATGGACATGAAAATAAAATGAAAGATCTCATAATAATACATTACATTTATTTTGCATATTTTGCATTTTTACATTCCTCCAAATGCAGAAAAGGAAATCTGGGAAAAAGCTGTAATAAGCAAGGAAGCAATGCTACAGATCTAATTTTGTATGAACAAAAATGTCTGACCTAAACATGCTTTAAGGAACAGTAAGTAACAGTGTTCTGTCTACACTATCATGTGGATAAGACGGAGTGTAACATTCTTTATCACAAATCTGTATTATCTGAATTAACACTAATTTACTTGAGTACATGTATAGAAATTCACAATAATACTACTTAAGAGTGACTAACAGTTCAGTCAAATACATGTATGTATTGAAGTGAGAAGGTCACAAAAAGTGACTATCAGATCAGTCAAATATGTATTAAAGCGAGAAGGCCACAAAAAGTGGCCTAACAGATCAGTCAAATATGTATTAACGTGAGAAGGCTACAAAAACTTCACATTCAATTAAAACCTCCCATGATAATGTATTTCAAGAATGTTACACTCCACCTTCGGTATCACTTAGTTCCTATACTGATGATTATAATACATTCTGTTAACACTATACAAGCAGTACTATCAGATCTGTCATTTACATTTCTGTCATTCTTATAAGCAACAGAGGACAAGAGGTTTTTGATATAAAATAGTGTTAGATATTTATAGAACTTGTTATCAGCTGTGAACATTGCATAACCTTTCTGTGATAAATGTTTCATCGTGTAAGCACAATATAGTGAAAATAATCAGGCAAAGTTATATCAGAACTCTTCAACAATGATTGTGGCCCATACTGAAAAAAATAATCAAATTAAGCCTGTTCTAATTTGCAAAATTCTATATTTTTCCAACACTTTTTCCGAGCCTTCACAACAATTTGAATTATTTACAGCTGAAATTTACACTGGTGACAAAGTACAATACATTATGTATACTTTAAGATTAAGAGCTTATAGAAAGTCATTCCACATATTTCTAAACAAATTTAAGATCAATAATTTACACAGAAATCTTGAAATGGATATTTGCATAACAGTTAAAATTCCATTCAGACACAAAATACACATGCTTTTGACAATCAAGTCTGTTTACAACAGGCAGGCACAGATCACTCCATGCACGATGAATCAAACCTCGGATGTAATATTGGCCACCTCCAAATCAACACTTTCCGTCTTCTCCATCAAATCAGTAGATTCAGACGACTCTCGCAGATCTGCTAAAGGAGACTCGTCAGACTTATCTTCATCGTTCAGTTTTGTGTCTGGTATTTCATCCAATTCCTCTGGTCTTGACTCTGATGATTCATCCAGGTCCCCTTGACTTGGTTGTGGTGCTTCATCCAGATGTCCTGGGTCTGACGGTGGTGCATCATCCAAATCTTTGACGTCCTGCTCTGGTACGTGTGTCTGATCCTCTTCTTTGGACTCTTGTTCATTTTGTGGTTCATCATGTACATCAATTTCCTGACCCTTTATCTCAAATTCTTGTTTTAAGTCAGTCACATCTTGTTTGTCAGGTTCTGGTTCGTTACCAATTGGACCTGTTTCTGAAGCCTCCACTTTTTCATCAATTTCTACTTTGTCATTAAGTTCAGTCAATTCAGCCAATGGTGCTTTTGTTTCACTGTCAGCTGATGAGGTAGTACTTTGTTGTTTTGTTTCTTCTTCATGCTGTAGGATGAATTAATCTACTGACTAAGTTATCAAAACTTCTATAAAACTTAACACTGGCTATAGACTAAATGAAATAATAAACCAAAATGTCTATTTACCATAAATCTACACAGAGTTGTGCTAAGCATTTGTATAATCCATGCTCTATGCATCATTTTAATTTAAAAAAATTGTTATTTAACCATAAAATACACTTAAATAACTGTACTTAAATGTTATAAACGTCTTTATAGATTGAAGAGCATACACTATAACCCACATCAAGCAGTATAGTGTGAAACAAAATACCACAGCAGCCCATTAATTTACCAAACTCAAAGCAAAATTTGGACTCTACTCCCAAAAATGATTTACTTATTTTCTGTATACAATTTGAAACATTTTTAAGGCATTTCAATATCAAAATCTGTCCCTTTTGAAATAACCTATTAACCATGCAATCTTTTTAAGTTCTCACTCATTTTTTCATATCAAAGAAAATAGTAAACAGGACAATTCAATGGGTAAAGAAACAAAACATGGTTTGGACTTCAGGGTTAATCATGCTGGATAAGGAATTTCTCCAGTTTCTCAAAACCCCAAAACAAAACAGAAAATCAACAGAAATGAGTTAGCCACATGCTCATCTCAAACCTTAGTTCCTTTCTGTTGTAATTCTTCCATTCCAGGTAATGCCCAACCAAGACCTTTCCCTTTCTGAAAACAATATACCAACATTACTTATGAAACAAATGTCTCTTAGATTGATTGATTGATTGATGTTTTACGCCCAAGCAGCAATATTTCAGCTATATTCGGGCGAACGTCTCTTAGAAATTAAGATTGGAAGAACTGTACATTTTTCAACCTTTAATCAGTTTCCTTTTCTATAGGAAAGAAAATCAAATCTATATTTAATAATGGAACAATTTTATCAGTTTTTGTCCATTAAGCATTGAAATAAACAAATAAATATCTATAAATTGAAATAAAACAAATGTTATAAAATTTTTAAGCACGCATAAACATGTGAGGAATTAGTTGTACAGATTCATGCATAAGAGGAAACATAAACAAGTACATGTGATAAACAGAAAAATAAGATCACATATAAACAAAAAAATAATAATCAATGCATTTGTACAATTAATGTGAAGTTATTAGTAACATGTCGTCGTTATAGGCTGGGTGTGGAAAGTAAGAGTTAAAAATATAGTCAAGCAAAAATATGAGTGTAGAAATAAAACTGAAGATAAAGAGTGCTTTAAGATAGAAATAACTGAACTGAAAAAACAGGAAGTATATATGAGGAAGAAGAACAATGGGCTGATGAACAGACAGGCTATCATCGCTGTTAATGTCATGACCTACAAATAAACAGTGATCATTGTGAAATCTGTTTTAATATATCATCCATTATTGACATTTTATTAGTGTAACACAGACATGCCAAGACAGAGCACCTGTTTGGGGACAACCTTCACTTCTTCTTCAACTGGTTTCACTTCCTGCAGAAACCAACAATCAAATACATATTCTAATAATGCAAATATTACATTACAGACTATTTACTATTAGTTTCAAAACAATCTACTTGAAATTTACAATATCTTCAGAAAACAAGTTCTTGAATAAAGAGATTACAAACTTTTCTAAAGAAAATAAAATTTTTTCCACAGAAATTTATCAATTAAAAATATAATTTTCAATGATCAACAAAAAATAAAATAAGAACCTCTTGTACAATTTCCTCCTTCACCTCTTCTGCTGGTTTATCCTCAACTCTCTCCTCTTCATCAGAACTTGGTTCAGCAGAAAAAGTGAAACAGCTGGTAGTTTTGTGTTTCTTAGCTTTTTCCGATTTTTGTTCTTTTTGTTTTTTATCTTTTTTAGACCTTTTCTGTTTTTTCTTTTTTCCTTCCTTAATTTCGTCTTTTGGTTGTTCTTTTGGAGTTTCCTCTATGACTGGTTCATCATTTAGATTAATTTCCTCCATTTTTTCTTCTTCTCTCTGTTTTGCCAAGACCATTGCTATGGCAGTCGGGACACGTTCCTCAACTTCTGCTTCTTTTGATTCAGCATCCTTGCTTGTGTCTACATTTTCCTGTGTCTTTTCAGTAACCTTTTCATCAGTTGACACAGGAACTTCTTCTATTCCTGTCTCAACAATCTTCTCATCTTTCATTTTTTTACTCTTTTTTTGTTCTTTTTCTTTTCGTTTTCTCTCTTTTTCTTCTGCTTTTTCCTTTTTCTTCCTTTCTTTTTCTTCCTGTTTTTCTTTTTTTATCCTTTCCTTTTCTTCCTGTTTTTCTTTCTTCTTCCTTTCCTTTTCTTCGGCAAGCTCTTTCTTTTTCTTTTCCTTTTCTTCTTTCTTAAGACGAATACTCTCTTTTTTGTCAAGTTTTGGAACTTCACTTTCAAGATCTTTTCCTGCTTCCTCATTTACAACAGTGGTAACAACTTCAGGAGAATCTTCTGTTGTTTTTGTTTTTTCACTGACACTGTCACCTGAGCTATCATCAATGTATTTCATTTTTTCAACATTTTCTTCTAAAGTATTTTCCGATTTGACAATTTTTACCTCTACTACACTATCTTCAGCCTGACTGTCCAATTCTTCATTTTCACTTTTAATTTCTGTGACTATTTCAGTTTCTGTTTTTTCATTTTTAATTTCTGTCAATGCTTCAGTTGTCACTGCTTCAGTTTCTGTCTTTTTATTTTCTAATTCTTTTGTTTCTTTTATTTGCTCATTTTCTATTCTGTTTCTTTCATCTGCAGCTGCTATTTCTTTTTCATACAAAGCAAACTCCTCTGGTTTAAGTTCTCTCCTTGTATGTGTGACTACCTCTTTTTGGATTGTTTCTGTCCGTCTCTCAGAACGCACAGATATGATCTGATTACCATCGGGAGAAACACATTTCTGTTCAGAAACCACAATATCAAAATCTTTCTTTTCCTCTACTTTTCTCTCGTGGTCTGGATTTTCGTTCTGACCTGAAATCAAGTCAACATCATTCTCTGCAGATTTACTTTCCTTTTCACCTGTTACATTTGGAATTTCTTCTTTAACATAAGCCTCTGCATTGTTCTCAAGTGTCACTTTCCCAGTATCAGAAATGTCCTCGGTTTTAGCATCAATTTCAACAATCTGCTTTTCTTCCAGACTTTCTGCCTTATTTATATTTTCCGTTTCATGTTTAGTTTCTGTTTGTCCCTCAACAACCATTTCTACCCCTTTTGTTGTATTACTTTCCGTTTGTTCATCGATCACTGTATCTACTTTTGTTTCTCCACTTTCTCTTTCTTCTACAACTGACTGTACTGTTGTTTCTGTACTTTCACTTTGTTCTGGTAGTATTGTTTCTATAGTTTCACTTTGTTCCTCAATAATTGTTTGAACTTTTGTTTTAGAAGTGACATCATCCACTGGAGATTCTACGTGATAAGAACCACAAACATCTTCATCATCGCTACTGTCACTACTAAAACTTCCTGTTTCATGATTACATACAACTTTTTCCTTCAGAACTTCTTTCTGTTCTACATCAAATACTTCATCTTCAATTTCTCCCTCTGGAATGATAGCCTCCTCTTTTTCCATTACTTTAGATTCTTCTTTGGATTGCGTGCGTACTTTAGACGTTTCTATCACATTTTCCTTGTTTATTTCTGTATCTTTTAACACTTCCGTTTGTTTTTCTTCCACAGCTTTTGTTTCAACTTTAGTAATTTCAGTTATTTCAGTGGTTTCTTGTTTGCTCTTTTCAGATGTGGCATCAACAGGAACAGCCTCTATTTTGACCACATCAGTATTTTCAGTATCGGTTCTTACTTCCCGTTTTACATCTTCGGAAGAAGTCTCTAATTTGACTTCCTCAGTGTATTCAGATCTTTCCACATTTTCTACGACTTCCTGACTGACGGTTTCCGAAGCAGCTGTATCGATCTGTTTCACATTATCAATATGTGTCATCTCTGTGATGGTCACTTCCTTCTGTTTGAATATAAAAGAATAGCATTAAGTCACATTTACTCTCAGATGTCGTCTTCATAATAAACTCATGCCTTTTGTTTCATCCATGCAGTAGTAAATTGACAGTCCATATAAAATTGTTTGATTAGAAACATTCTGATACCTGAACTGACAGTTAAGATCTTCGTTCATCGTCATGCTTATATCGGAGTGATATTTCAGTCCATGCTATAGTAAATCTCATGCTACTGGAAAGTTTCTATTTGTTTCCAATGTCCATGCACATTTTACCTTCTTTCTCCATCAACGACTGCTGGTCCAACTTTATCATGCTCAACAATAAATCTATATTAGTTGTGATTATCTCCAAATTATATCTACGATGAAAATACACAATTATAATTACATGTATTTACTTCCTCGTAGGAAAGTACTTTAACCACTTCAGGAAGTGAACAAAGTACTGTCTATTGATTAAGTACTTTCTTTAGGCCAAACAATGGTTGTGTTTACCGTACCATAACTTAGATAAACAAAGTTATCTTTCTTACTGTTAAATCTAATTGAATTTCATGGAAATGCAGATATTAGTATTCTGACTGTTAATGTCAGAAACACAACCATTTGGTTTGACTGTCAACAAGTAAATGTGTACATGCTGCATACAAATATCTTTCTAAAATAAACATGCAAAATATTAAGTTAAATTATAAACTACAAAAATAAAGTCATTTAAAAATCGATGTCTGTGCAGAACTTTTCCTTCACCAAAGCTTATGTATTTAAATATAAAGTTTTGTAACAACTGACAATTTTAAAAATCAATTTAAAACCATAAACATGATACAATATAAAGCAAATTAACTATAAATGTGTAAAAAATGAAAAATAAAAAGATTATACATATAACATAGGTTACATTTTTATTTGACAATATACTGTAAATGACTCTATGCATGTAAAATGGAAGGAAGCATAAAGAATGCACTGGTCTACAGGTATAAAGCAAGCAGGTGTGTGATGTTAACCTGATGAGGAGAATCAGGACTGGTTGGACTACCAGGAGGAGAATCTATATCCGTTTCTTTCCCCTTTCCCTTCTTAGAATCTTTGTCCTTAGGAGATCGCAGCCTTCCAAAGAAGCCAGATTTTTTATCTTTAGACTTATCAGATTCTTTTCTCTTAGATTTATCTCCCTTCTTTTTCTCATCATCATGTTTGTCTTTCTTCGTTTTATCATCATCATATGTATCTGGTCTCCTGCCATCACCTTCACCATACTTGTCTCCCTCTTGTTTATAGAAGTTGCCATCTATATCTGTCTCATGGGAGGGTTGTTTCCCCTTGTCACTCTCGGACTGTAATGGAGCCACGACAAGACCTACTCCCGGCCCAGTAGCTGTATTATTGTTTGCTTCATCAATGACTGTTTCAGCCTGCGGCTGTTTTTCAAAATCCTGATTTGAAAATGTTTGAAATAAATAAAATTGAAAAAAACTAGGTAACCCGGACTTTATCCAAAATGACTTTCAAAAACACTTTAAAAACAAAATGTTGAACCATAAAACAAAATGTTTGAATTATGAAAAGCAGAAATACATAAAAATTAATCTTCTCTGACAAAATGAAAAAGCGGATAAAATAATTGTGGACAATCAAGTAATGCTTTATGCACTTGAATGTGTAAGATTATATGGGTAAAATGAAATTTAACCTTTCTCCAATCAGCTGTGTCAGGTGGCAATGGTGCAGTTATCTTCTCCTGATATGAAATTTATGCAAACATGTTAACACACAAAATTTCAAGTTTAAGCATTAAAGCATGCTTTGTTAATACAACCATACCACACTGCAAAAATGCATCAATATTTAAAGCTGAACAGTTTACCTGTTACAATTATTAAATTATTACATGTCAATAAAAACAATGCTTATAAGTGAAAGGAATACTATCGATACTCCAGACTTTACAATTGATTTTTCAATTCATATGGACTTTTTATATTTGTATTCAAATAATTCATATGTGAAACATCATGCAATCCCCTAGTCACCCTTAAAAAAATCATACCCAAACACAGATATAATCTTGTTTGGTCATACCATTGTATGAAGGAATAGCGACCCATAAGTCTGTCCTAAAATGTCATCAAACAACTTACCGAGTCTAACCCAGCAGACCCAGGTACATGGTCACCATTATAACCCGCTGTGGCGTGGTCATCTCCCTGAAAAATTTAAATATTTTCACTGAAAACATTCAACTGTAATCATACACAGTTACAGGTATACAGAAGAAACTAATGTTGAAACTGGACTGTAATCATATATATAGACCTACTGAACTGGTGTATCAACTGTGAGTGTACAAATGTTACCAAGTACTGTATATTTGCAAATACAGTGAAACCTATCTAACAACTTTGGGTCTGACAAGTTTATTCAGTTTAGGCAGGTGTTCATTTTACACAGGTTGAATTTATGTAGAAATTTACACGACTGACCTCTGGAACAAGTTTGGTTTACACAGGTTTTGGTTTAGTTGGGGTTTGGCTTAGACAGGTTTTCTGTTTAGTTGGGGTTTGGTTTAGGCAGGTTTTACTGTATAAAAAACCAAGAAACCACTTTCATCATTTCATTTAACATAGGATACCAACTACACCTGGAGGGTTGCCTGAACAGTCGACCATATAACCATTTCAGGATAGCTAATAAACAGTGTTCTACTAATTTCCACATTTGTTAAACTCATGGACTATTCTGACAAAGTTTGGTTAAAATAAGCTCTACAACAAGATTTTGCTCATTGATGCCTAATTTGCAGCTGTCCAACTTCTGTAAAACAAAGTGCGATACATTTCCTACTGATTTTGATGCATCGGATGTGCACATTTCAAAGTTTGAAAGCCCATACTATATGTAAACAGATTATAATAGTTCATCTACAGTTCAAGTTTGAAGTAGTAAAGCCATATTAGCCATATTAAAGAAATTTCTCTTTTTAGTAACAACATCCATGTCAGATGGACAGTGAGGATACCATATACATGTTTGAAAGGAACAGTTAAATATCCATTCTGGCCTTGGTCCAGAAGATGTCTTAATGATAAGCAAGTACCAGGCACCAAGTGATAGCAAAAGCTTGCCCTTGTCTTTTGTTCCTTATTTTCTACCTACATGTATTTATTTACCACCATAAATTCATGAAAATAAAGCCGCCTTGAATCTGAATTAATACAACATTTACTTTTTTTTTAATTTCTATATGCTCTACTATATATATGAAAAGATCCTGTAAACCAGAACTTTTAAATGACATAAATGATAAACATGTTTATGAAAAAGACTGTATATTCAAAGATGTCTAGATTATAGGAAACTGCACAGAATATACATTGTAAATTCAGACTATATTAAAATATCATGCTGGAACTGTCTTTACCATTTTATCTGTTCTGTCCTCCGATGTTCCTCCTTTACCATGTTTTCTTTCTTTTTCCAATCGTTTTCTTTCCTTTTCTTCTTCTTTTTTCCTTCTCTTTTCTTCCTCTTTCTCTCTTTTCTCCCTTTCTTTGTCCTCCTTGCTCTTTTTACCTCTTCCATGAGCCTCTAATGTAGCAGCATCACCAGCTCCACTATCTGTTCCTAGTGGTAACATTTCTATTGCCTCCTAAGGGAGATAATCAATAAGCATATTCATTCTAGTAATTTACGTACAACAATTTAAAAATACAAACTAGATATCTTACAGATGGTCATCATTGCCTGAAGACCACATCTGTGAGCCTCAATGACCTTCAAGGTTATTTGTGAAACACCTACTGTACAAGTGTTCTTTTTTTGCGAGTTGGAAATTTTGAGTGTTTGTTCAATAAAACAGTGTTTTTATTTAGCATGATGTAATTTTCGTGAAATTTAAAATAAAGCCGTTTCAGCCATTTAGTGAAAATTTTGGTCATTTTACCCCTATGTTCTTTTTATAGCAAGAGAAGCATTCTTGGTTGATTGACTGGGTAACCAAATGGAAGTGTAAAAGAGACACCTTAAAGATGCTTCAGGCAGAATTTCTTTAACATTTCAGAGGAGAAGATTGTTGAAAAAGTTTACAATGGACAACGGACGTAAAGAGATGGCAAAACCTCACCCTGGCCTTTGGTCAGGTGAGCTAATAAAAACCAACAAACAGACTGAAAGCACGTAATGATGGAGGCACGTTTTGTGAACTTTGTTATCTTGACCTTCAAGGTAGAGATTTCAATCTTATTTGTGACACATCTCCTAATAGTGCTGAACATCACATAAAGTATCATCATTAAACTCCAAGCAGTACTCAAAACACAGAGCAGAGACATAACTTGAATTTA
>JAOXYH010000001.1:409351-421263 GCA_028566455.1 Botula fusca | reverse complement strand
AGACAAACATCTTTTCTAATAAATCTTGAAAAATGGTCATTTTGTTCAAATTAAGTCTCAGGTCCTTAAAAAAAGCTGTTTTCTCTAAAGGTTTTGTGCCTTCAATATTTAACTTACCAATATAAAAAAAAACCAAATGATCAGTTTGAGTAAAGTAAGTTCTCTGTAAGAAAAAGTTTAGACAATGCACAAAAAAGTGTAATATTTTGATATTAAAAAATGTTAATTTCCAATTTTTTACCTTTTTCGTTGAAGCTGGTTGCCATTGCAACCTCAAGCCATTTGATAATGAATTTGTTATTTTTCTTACACACTAGTATTACATCATTTGTAGATAGATTTTAAAGAAATCGGATTTCGATTTCCTACTTATATATCTATTTTGATTCTTGCAGAGAATGTCTCTTAAATTAAATTCTATATACAAGCAAAATTTCAGAAATTTCAGAATATTTTTCTCCTTTGATTCGAGTTTATCTTTTTACTTAGAAGACAAAAAACGAAGAAAAAAACAAATCCGTAATAAGAATTGTAAGTTTTTCCCTATAAAGATTCTACATAAAGTACTTTGAAAAATAATTTTGACTTAAAATAACTGATTTCAATTGGTTTGATTCTTTGTCAATCAACAGTCTATATGAAATTCATATTTCTACAAAGTTTCAAACACACGATTATTCCATGTTACTTTCATTCTTGTCATTCATACAATTCTATTTACAAAGAATGTGTGAGCAGAAAAATTGTTATGGTACGAAAATGTAAAAAAAGTATTGTAAATATTATACAAAGTTATTACACGAACAAAATTCACTATTCTCCATGTAAGGAATTTAAACGAAGGTCTCGTCATATTTCTTGATTGTTCAAACATTTAGAAACATTCCGATATTTAGGCCATCATTTCGTAAGGTTAGTACAAATGGTGAAACAAACTTTTCATAAAAATGTCCCTTCTCTGAGTTGTCACTCTAGCATTCATTTCGTGAACTCCTCCCGTCTTTAATTTTGATTAATTCTCCTTGAAAACCCACTTACAAATACTCCAATCGCAATAAACTCACAAATCACTCCTATTTGATATATGTTATCCTTTTGTATCACATTCTGACGCTAAATCACAGACAGTGAGCAAATATTTCTCCATTAATTCTATTCTCATCATAAAGTTGAGATCCTTACACTTTCCGGGTTATGCGCTTGCGTCGAATATTGAGGTGACATGTTTCCGCTGGTACTTTGTGTCTCCATTTCCGGAGTTGTGCTTGGTGTAGGGAGATTTACAATTGCAGTGGTAACAGTTAAATTATTAGATTTACTATTGTTAACACTACCGACCGCATTTAAACTAGACCGAGATGATCGGTTTACTGGTGGCAATCTAATTTGGATGTCATTTAGTTCCTCATGCTCTGAATCATTGTGGTGTCTCTACAAATATAGATGTTCAATTAGCACTAATAATGTACATGTGTATAAAATGATAACCTGAAGAAAAACACGTGGAAGTGTAACTACCTTAAATGTGGATTCATTATTAGACTTTAAATATCGTACATGAACATAAAGCAGATTGCTTATTTTCTGAAATGTAAAATAAAACCTTACAACAGACCACCTTGACGTACACGACTAATCAAATCGAATTTTATACTGTAACCTATAAAGTCATACTTTGACTGTGACTGGTTTTGCTCGCTTGTCTGTCTGTTTGCTTTTTGTTTTCTTTGTTTTTGCATGGTCATCATTATTAATCAACCATGCCAATCAGTCACATTTAATTTTAATTTGTAGTAAAATAAGTTTGGTTTGGTTAGTTATTTGTTTTTAATTATTTCTTTTTTTATAGAAGCATATTGAAAATTGATGTAATTGTCTGATATAATATAACTTACAATCAACGTATTTAAGGTTTGGAATGAGAGAATACTTTTTCACTATTTTCTATTATTTCTCGATCGCAGTCAAATGATTCATTATCCAGACCTTATTTTAATTCTAATGACAGATATTAAAAAAACAAACAGTTTCCACTTGAAATTAAATTCTGACACAAAAACTATTACCATACTTATTAATAGAAATGTTACTAGATGAACGAGCGAATGTTAATACATATGTAACAACAATTATGTTAGTTAACTATACATTTAGCAATTCTTTTTTAATTTCAACAAAATCAATACGGATATAGTTTTAAAAGTTAACAATATACTGCATATTAAAATATACATATTAAATGAACAGAAGCAAAGGCGCATGCATGATTTCAAGCTCTACGTTAGAAGTGACAAAACAATACAAAAACTTACATCCATTATCAAGACAAAAAAAATCCATTTTCCAACAAAGTTATTGAATTAAATTTAATTGAAATGAGTCAGAAGATAGAGGATTTGATAATGGATGTAAGTTATATTCTACGTGACGTGACAGACAAAGAAATTCAAAAAACTATTTCTGACAATCCAAAAAATCATCTAACTGACACTACAGAAAATTATTAAAGCGATGAATAAACGAAAAAAGAGAACCCAAGGGCCAAATCGGGATTACATCTTTTCTTACCTTACTAATCAGAAATCTTCGATGTGTGTTGAACCTACGGGCACAACAACCCGTGGAACGTCTCCTCTCCAGGGAAACAAGGGAAGGGTCCGGGGAGGGAGGGGGAGTCTCTGAGGGTTTATTGAGAGCTCCATTAAAAGCCATGTCCATTTCAACAAATGCACGATCCTACAAAAATCCATCCCAGTACAATCATTACGAAATTCTTTTTCGTAAGCTGTATTTTGCTTTAGCAAGAAATTGTTGAAAGTGATGTCATGAGATCATACCAATAACTGCTATTAATGTTCTATAACGGGGATTTGAATGAAAATAAAATTTCCCTTCAGGCTGGCGAATTACATTTCTCAATTAACATTTGTCTAAATGCATATTCCAGATAACTTTTACGTAAATTGGGGGTTTTTAGAGTTGTGCACATGTAATTATGCGTGCTTCAGTGACTTGCTTATTGATATTTTTATCTAATCGCTACAAGCTAAAGCAAAGTTGTAGATTAAAAGGTTTAAAATTTGTAGAATATATGTGTCTCGTTACCAGTGTTGGACAGTTCTTTTTTAGATTATTTGTTTGTTTACTCTGTAAATTTGAATATATATAAAATAAATAATAATATCTGCAGACATTTCTTTGAATTTATCACACCACTAACAACTTGATGCAACATTCAGTTACGTAAACCTAATACTAATTGAATACTGATGAAAACAAAAGTCCCCGTATTTCATTTTAGATTCGTTTGTGTTCAAATCAAAATGAAATGTTTTTGTATCTATGTACTGTCCAGTGTGAATTTTTGCTTTAATATTCAAACTGCAAACTTTAAAGACGATGGTCTTGAAAGCAAACTGAAAAATTCTCAAAAATACTCGATAAATACAACTTCAATATCTGAAAACTTAATTTAATTTACAGAAGTAAGGCTTCATTATATTCCTGAAATTTATACATGATTATTTTAAATAAATATGTTGTAATGCTTACAAGTACTTCCAAAAGGTCTTTTTTTTGGGGTACTAGAAAAAAATTGTCGATAGGTATGTCCTTCACTCATATATTTACAAACATTAAATGGAGCAACCACAAACAGTTTTTGATAATGAATCAAATAGTTTTTGATAATGAATCATTTGAAAATCTGTTCATTCAGGTGAAAGTTTCAATTTTTTTCCAGATCTCGTCATATTACCAATCAAAGTGACTAATTGTTTATTTGACAATAAGAAAAAGTTACGCAAAATACTTTTGTAACTTTTTCCAGTCGGTCATTCTTATAAGCACTCAATATAACCTTCAAATTTCTAATGATCAAAATGATCGAAAAAATTGCTCAAAAGCTTTTGTCGGTAAATTTGGTAAATCTGGACCCCCTTCTTTTAAATAATATTTTTAAATCCACAGTCGCAGTCTCACAAAACATGACATTACATCAACAATACTGTCTACCATCACCAAATATTAAATACAGGAGAAAAAGATGTGGTTCTGATATATAAATGATTAACTGCAGGACAAAATATAGACTCAGATGCAGGATTTAGCTAATGCAATGATTATCAAAATTCTAATATATATATTGGTTTTCGTCTGAAAGCAGAAGTTATATTTGCACTCGTTCATAAATGTTCATGCATGAAACATGTTGAACTGTTGTGCAAGAAAAGAAAAGCTCACCGTTGTTTTCTCTAAGCAACTTAGTAGATGATGGTGCTGCATTTCTAAGAAGCTTTCATTACAGTCGTCCAGTTCTATACCGCTCTCTTTAGCTCGCAGTCTTTCTTCTGCTCGTTTTTTGCTACTAATAAAAGCTGCTCCACTGGCATTTTTCGCCATTCTTATTCTCGCAAGTCTGGCTTTCTGTTGAAAAGAGGAAAAATAGCTTTCAAGAGTACAAATATCTGACAAATAGCTTGCATATAAATAATGATGAATACAGTTGTAACTTCTTCTTGATTTGATGCAAAGTTTTTGAAATTATCAAAACAAAGTGTGATACATTTCATACCGATTTTGATGCACTTGATGTGCACATTTCGTTAATTTGTTACTGGTCAGCGATACTAGGAAACAAAACCTTGGAAGACCACAACTGTTATCAAAAAAATTGTAAAAGCGAGAACATGCCAAAATGACCGAAATAGGAAGCCAAAACCATCTAGGATAGAGCTTTGCACTAGGGAGATAACTCCGTAGTTTTATTAAATTTGGGAGAATTTAAACACGTTACATTTAAAAGTATCATTTCGGGCAAGTACCGAAGTACTAGCTACTGAGCTGGTGATATCCTCGGGGACTAACAGTCCACCAGCAGTGGCATCGACTTATTGGTAGTAAAACAAAGTGTTCTGGAACTTCGGTAATATGTATTCAGTATAGTTGCAAGAATCTTTCGGAGCCTACTGAATGTTTAAGTCTTCTATACAATGTATGTGATCATCGGAACAAAAAAGGTTGTAAAAATTATCATATATTTTATAAGAAATATATGGTTTTTTTTTCACATATGATAAGCATGACATGTATATTAATAGCCGTGGCAAATAACCTCTGATCATGTCATTTGACGTCACACTTTCTTGTTGTTTGTCCTAAGACGGCTCGATAACTACTTATATGTCCTGTCAAGTCTTTAATATCTGTAAAGTAGATCTGTAAAGGGAATGACAAAATTGGTAACCGGCAAAAGGAAGAGGAAAAGGATACATATAGAATATATGTTTAATGCCGAAAAGTTCAGGCGCTATAGGACGAGTATTAGAAAACACAAGAAGTCAGGTTAACCAGGCTTTCCACATGTTGTCGTTGCAAGTCCAATAAAGCAGATATTTTCTGACAGTAACCGTGTAATCTTTAATCCTGAAGCGCTACATATTGTCTGCAAACTATCACGGGCAAGTTCAGCCAACCTAGAATGGCATTAAAATGAGGATATCTTTGCTGTAATAATATATGACGTCACAGTGCAAGTTTAAAGTGACGGACAGTAATCAAATAAAGCTTTAATTTATTGGACAATCTTTATTAGGTAAATACAAGCTTTGGTCAAAAGTGTATCCTAACCGTCAGGATTTTGCATACAGTGTAAACAATTTTGATTAATTTCTTCTCTCCCTAATCTCCAGCTTGACTTCAGTGAATATGAAATTACATTTTACATTTTATAGTTTGTGAAAGGGAACACGATAATAAAACAAGAAATATTGTGTGGTAGCTGATCCCATTAGCCACGAAACTTTTCATACATTATGAACTTTCCCCGGCCATGTTTTTTTTTAACTCGGTGGATCAGGAAAAACAAAAAACAAATACAATGTACACGTGCTCCTTAATTTTACGAAAATAAAAATCTTAACTTAATACACTCGACAATTTCAGACCGAGATATAAACGTTTCTTGCGAACTTTGGCTCACTCAAATCAATATGATTCTTCAAGTTTTTTTGGCATGATCCGAAGTTTCAAACACTTGGTGAAGTTTTAGACTCTACATAAAGGATATCTTATTTGTACACTGTACATAATATGCTTCAACTTTGCATGTATATAATTTACGTGGGAGTATATAATTATCGTTTTCTTGTTACTAAAATTTAATAATTTGACACTCCAGTTATTATTTAATTTCAGGCAGCTGTAAGATCTTGCATTATTTATTCCACTTTCTGGATTTATTCTCACACATAGTGACAAAATCTATATGGTTTCTGAAAGACATTTAGATGATAGATAATAATTGTAAATAATACTACTGAGGAATGGTTAATGAATTATTCAAAGAAAATATTATTCGCATGAAACATGAAATATAAGTGATTATTTTATGTAATGTGATTAACAGGTTGATATAAAAAGAAACAACTTCAAATCTATAATTTACTGTAACATCATTGGAATTTGTCCAGAGAGAATAGTTATTCAGTTCTGTACTACAGTAACTTTTGTGAATGCACTGAAAAACATTAATTCACGAAAAACTGGGTATTGTTCGCTAGGAAGTAAGCGTTACATCCTATACACTTTAATGCAAGTTACGATCACTCGTAACTCTTACGACCTTAAGTGAAATGGCACCCACGTCCGATATTTTAAATTATATACTTTATGCAACATTTTGGCTAAAATATTAAATTCTTTGGTTTACAGGCATGTGTGGCATTTTAAAAAAAAAAATTAAGTAAACTCCTCTTTTCTTAGCAACGGGTGATATTGTTCGCATAACAACGGCAATACCACCTGCTGGGATCGAGGTTTGATAAACCGAAAAAAAAATACCGTCTGTTCCGACCGAGGTTTACATCTCTTTGTTTAATGTATCAGACGACACAGATGACATGTTTTTTTTTCCTTACTCTGAGCTGTGTCTATATGTTAACCTGTAAATATTTAGTTCATCTGGCCCAAGAGAACAGTGTGAGTGAACCATTATCACACTTGGCGTCCGTCGTCTGTCCCTCCGTCCATAAACTTAAAAAAATCTTCTCGGAAGAATCGACTGAGAGGAGTAGAAGCAAATTTGGCCTCACACATCCTTATGGTACCAGTATCTACTATTATATGATAAAAATTGTAGTTTTCGGTTCACAACTTGAAAACGTTAACAACTAGAGCGAAAGAGTCAACCCAATTTATATACAGTGTATTGTGAGAATGGGCATTCAGTATAATAAAAAACATGCTGCCCTTAGTTGAGGATTTAGGGTAGAAAAAATGTATCACTTTTCTTCGTGTGGTAAGCTGCCTAAAGATAGCATGTTTATAATACCTCAACGAGGATTTTCGTAAAGTGACACTTTCATATGAGTTTAGAAAATCGAAATTTGTGAATTTTTATGGTCCAACTGTCATACGACCTGTCTTTGTCATATCATAGACTTATTATACATATGTATAATAAGTCTATGGTCATATTTATGGTATATGAGATAAAATCGGTAGAAATGACTGAATGTATTCTTTAGCAACACAATATTTATGTTCTGATACATTTGAAATATGTCTTGCTAATGTCTTGAATTGTTTTAAGTAGTTATGTACATTTTGTGTATTAGACAAAACATAAAGGTAACAAAAGAACAGGCCGGTATGTAATAGTTATCCCACGAGCACGCGGTGTGCCTGTATAGGATCATCAAGTAATACACACCAAGTCCGAGTGGGATAACTTTTTTACATCCCAGCTTATTCAGGTTTAATGTTAAAAATGTTTTATTCAAGTAAAAGGCTATTTAATATTATTGCTCAATATTTATCATAAAACCCAATTTTGAACCGTTTATGAAAACTCGCACTTAAATTGCCATGAACGGGGTGTCTAATTGATAGCGTTGGCACGGTATGCAAAAAGTCCCAATCGAATCTCTGAACTTATGTTTCAAAATTTAAGGTGATTTTTTATGTCTGGAGTGTCTTCCTTAAATTTGTGACATACATTGTGCTCCAAGGTGCAAATTAAGCAACACATGCAACAAAAGATATCAAACGGCGTGATGAGTTGAGGTGATCAGGTGCAGATCACACCAGGTCAAACAAAGAAGCTGGATGTAAAAAAAAAAACAGGTAATCGGGTCACAAGTTGCAAGATGAAGGGCCTATGAAAAGATTGAACAGACGAGTGTCTCTACTCATAAAAAAGTGTCCGTGTTTCACCAGTTAAAGTACTTTTTTCTGTAGCCCTGCTGTTGGCAAAGTCGTACAAATGAAGAAGGACGCTACAGTGACGACATCTAATATACGGAATTTCTAAAGCACTTTTGTTACATACATGTATAAGATACATTCAACAAGAATTCAATTTCATTAATTTTTATCATGGTTTTTTTCTGAGCTGAGGTAGCCGAAAGGTGTCATCAATGGTTTTAAATACCGACCAAATTAAGTCAATGGTTCGAATCTCATCTACATACAACTTCGTTTTTGAGGACCAAACAGTAAGAAACTCATATACAGCGTAGTGAAGTTACTTGAAAAACAATCGTCTGTTCTTCATTGCCCGAATATAGCTGAAATATTGCTGCTTGGGCGTAAAACATCAATCAATCAATCAATCAATTCATTGAAATGTATTAAGCACTGGTATCTTCTTGCCGTGTTTTCCGAGATCAGGAGAAGGGCCTTTGTGGACTTATGGAATGCATGAAAACCAGAAGACTATTTATGTCAAGAATAAATCCATCCAGAACAGCAGTGCAATAATAAAAAAACGATTAATCTAATGGTATTCCAATATCGGACACTGAAATTGTAATGAAATAAATTACTGTCAACACGCATACGCAATATAAATTCTGGGCACTACAGACTGTATAATGCAGTATTTTTACTTTTATATACGTGTTAATTTATGATATTAATGTATATATATTTAATGTGTCATGCATATTAATGTTTGTTCGTGCAAATATTTCTTTTATCACGTGCTGTAAGGCATTTGTGTTGTTTGAAAGAAAGTACAATTATAATAAACAAAGGTATAAAACATTTAGTATGAACTACTATATCCCAAAATGTAGACGATATGAAAAAAGTGAAAACGTCCTGAGACATGCTTTTGCTAAAACATCTTTTCAAAAAGGTCTTTATGTTTCTATTCAATTTGATACGAGTATAAATTTGCATTCATTAAATGTGGCTGCATTTTTTACTTAAGCTGAGGCGCTAACTTACTAAATCAGAATAAGGCGCGAATATTATTCTGAGTTTAACTTTTGTCGATATTTCAGATGGTTTTGTTAGAGTTGAAGCCATTTCATGTCTCATCAATGATACCCTTTCTTGAACTTCGAGCGTAAAAATTCAACTAATTTTGGAAAATTGTAAACCACTGTATGAAAGTTTCCAAGGCAACACTATGCGTAACTGAACATCTCGGACGACTACATACCCACCTCTTAAGGCCCTCTAAACACATATTCTTGAATTATGCTAATCTAGTTAAGTAAATGAAAGAAATGATAATAAATCAATTAGTACTTGACTGAAGTTAACTTAAGATAATAAGGCTGTCAAAGAAATATCTGACTTACCTTTTGAGCTTTTCGTTTATCTGCTCGTTGATTTTGATGATATATGCGACTAAAATTAGAGACTATAACAGGAACAGGCAAAGCTATAACTAAGACACCACTAAGAGAACAAATACCACCCACGATTTGTCCTGGAATTGTGGTTGGCACCATGTCACCATACCTGTAAGAGAAAATAAAGCTCCCTGCAATGACATACACAAAAACAATGAATTCACAGGGTCAACGGCGTAATGGTCTGCGCAAACGTTGAAAGTAAACACTTAATCCGGACGCGTAGTAATGTTTTCGGTGATCATGAATATGTTAAACAAAAATTAGACGCTCTGACAAAATATGAACATTTTTAAAATGTCAAAATGTTCATATCTTGTGCCAGATACAAAATTATTTTTTTGTATTTTATAAGTAAGAGCTAAATCTATCATTTTGAAATCGGATTGATACTGAGTCGACTTGTTTAGTCACTTTTCATAAGTTCACCGGGTTTTGGTATGAGTTCACATTGCTAGTGCTGTGGTTCTCATGTCGTCTGTTTCTGTTCAGTGTTTTTGCTAAATGTTTTTGATTTTCAGTTCTGTTGTGGTTTGTTGTTTGTTTCCGCGCTTTTGCCTTGTCTCTTGATTCACGAGTTTTAGATTACTGTTTGAACCTGTTGCTCGGTATTTTGTTGCCGATATTTCAATGAAATATTTAATACACGCTTCCAAAAAAAACTTGCCGATCCATCAGCGGAAAAAGTTGACTACATCACAAAAAACACAGCGAGTCGCTAATGGTACCAAGTCATGGATTTTTTACCGATATTTCACGAACATACAACCAAACTCTAAAGAATCGGCAATCATGGCAAAAAGTCACAAAAAAGAAACATATTTAAAGACGACTATGTCATACATATTCTAAGCCTACATTCAAATTCGATAGTTTTGTTAGCACTGTTCCACCTAACATTCCGTTGTAAAACTTGTCCGGGTCAAATGGATATTTTAATACCAATTCATGAATACTTGGGATCATCGTCGTCATATATTTATCATTATTTAAACATGGGCTTGGGCTGTTTTCTAGGATACAATGTAGTTTATCCCGAGCGACAGCGTGAGATAAAATATGCAAAAATAACAATAGCCCATGTTTAGATTATTATAAATTTATGGCGAACATAAAATATTTCTATTCTAATGCTGTAAATTTTACGGAAATAAAAAATGTCAGTGAACGTAATCTTTGTATTAACGACGTCATTATCGGCAATTTTATGACGTTTTCGTGCACAAACTATATTATGACGTCGTCAATTTCAGCGTAAAATCTTTTGTTACGTAGCCAAATATTTATCAGAATTTGAACATCTCTGGTTGTCATGGTTGCCTTTCGTCTTTGAACCATCCCATACAATGTAGTAAATAAAATGTATACCAATTCATGTTTGGGTGCATTTCTACTTGTTATAGGTGTATTCTTGATTGAAAAGAAAAAAGTGCGCATTCGTGTGTTTGCAATTTTTTTACCAGTACGGTTAAACAAGCAGGAACGGAACTATAGTCCTATATATTTTTTTACCAACTGTTATAATCAGCAAAAGTTTCAAAAAAATATTGACGAAGATATTTATACACCTAACGCAACATTTCCTTTTGTAATAGTCATTTCTTCCGAATCACTGATCCCCAAGTTTATTATTTTCCAGTTTTGCATTAGCCATCAACAAAAGAGTACCCGTTTTCATCCACCCTAAAAATGGTATTTGATGTAATTACAAATGTGTAGCCAAGAATTTACGTTTGATATGATTGAAAGCATGTTAAATTAAAAGTAAGTAGATCTGCAATGCAAAGGCAAATTCCGAATCAAAGGCAAGAAAATTGATGAGCAATTGATTAACTGAAATGGCATCACAAAATGTAAAGAAACAAGAATATGTTTTGTAATTTTTTGTTCGAATTACATAATCGAGATCAATTCGACAAACATGTTTTAAAGTCAATCCTTCAACGTGGTGATTAAAATTCGAATCAATTGCCATTTGACATTCAATTTTACAATATATTCAAGTTGATAAAGTGAATATGGAATTGCTTGAGAGATGTTTACAGTAGATTACGAGATCTAACGAACATTATGGCGACTTCTGTTAGTAATGGTTGTATTTGCTCGAGTTCAACACCAACTATAAAACACGGGTACTTAAAAGGATAATGAAAAAAAAATATTTGACTTATATGTTTTGTCTTACTAAACATATGGAAGACTTTTGCTTAAATTTATGGTCTTCTAAAGTTTGGCACATAGCATCGCTGACGTACGAAATGCATAAAA
>JAOXYH010000001.1:340017-357193 GCA_028566455.1 Botula fusca | reverse complement strand
AAAAGTAATCCACTAAAACAAGCAAGACTGGACTTCTTCCTTGTTTCACAAGGTTTTTATCACAATATACATGATGTGCACATTTTGAATAGCTATAGATCTGACCATTGTCCAGTTTTACTGTAGTTTAAACTTACAGATTTCAAGATCGGAAAATGCCTTTGGGAATTCAATAATTCACTGTTATATGATCTGCAATATGTACAGATAGTTTAAGAAATAATTTTTAAAAAAAACACTGTTCTTCTGCATTTCATTTTCGGGGTTAGGGCAAGATGCAGGATTTCTACGAAAAAGTTGGGTTGGTGTTAAACTGTCATTTTGACAATACTAATATATTAAGAAGTGAGAAGAATCCCTACAGCACAGTGAAAAACAAGTGCATAGCACATCTAAGGAACACAACTCTGTTTTCCTTTTTAAGTGTCTACAACTTCTTATAGTGGATTAAATCAGTAAATTAACGTTTACACAAAAATCATAATTTTCAGATTTAAGATTGTATCTCATTCCTAAATATAGTTTTGGAGTAAAAAGTTTGATATGAATCTAAATAATTCAGTTATCGTCTGTCAACTTACTTTCATCCTTCTTTTTACAGGTATTTAAAAATTATTACATTTATAAAACTCAAGCTAGTAATAGAGTTCAATTTAGAAACACCCGTTACCAGATTCACAGTTTAAGGATAATCATGCGAAAATATATCTTCGGTGACATTTGATCTAGATAGGTATTGGTAACTGCAGCCTATCACCTAGGGGTATGCCTTCTAAAACAAGATGTCTGTGAGATAGTTGCGCACAAATCTATATCCCAATCTCCCTCATCATTAATCAGGCCACCATCGTCTGATCTGAATATGCATATTATAGCACAGCTTACACGGCTGAGGCTTAGTACAAAATTTCTAGGAGCTACTCCTTGTAGCTGTTGGGAAATATGTGACAAAAATTTCAAATGATAGAAAAACCGATTCAATATGCAAACAGGACGTAGATTATCGGCAGATCTGGAAACAACATCACACAGTACAATTCACCAAACTAAAGTTTGGTGCCAAATATCTGGAAGCAGCGACTTGAAGTTGCTGAGCAAAAATGTGACAAACATTTCCAATGATAGAAAAACCAATTCAATCGGCAAACAGGAGTAGATTATCGGCATATCTAAGAACGATCATACGGTACAGCTTAACCAGCAGAAGTCTGGCATTAAATATCTGGCAGCCGTGACTTGTGATTGCTGATAAAAAAAGCCCCCTACTCCTTCGAAACCGGTGTATAATAACAAAAAAGAGCATATTCAACTTTAATATTCCATTCAATAATTACAAAATGGTAGTGGGTTCCCCACCCCCCGCTGCCAATAGAGGTAATCCCAATAATATGGAATATTGGCAACAGAGTATGAAAGCAACACGTTGCGGAGAAAAATCCTTATGTGAATCAAGGGACAAGGCAAAAACGTGAAAACAAGTAGATCAAACCCCATTTAAGCGAACAATAAATAAGTTATGATGAAACAAAGTTTATTTGTCATGAAAGAATGGACAAAATAAACATATTTTATGACGATAAAACTTTAAACTTGTCAAAAAGAACAAAAACGTATTATCTTTCATCAGCATACTAGGTGGTTTCTGTTCCTTCTGGTGTGTCCTTTCTCAGCACAAGAACAAACAAGAATGCAGCAATAAATGAACCAACTGCTGCTATAATGCAGAAAGCAAATGAGAAGTGAAATTTGGAAGAATCCAAAGTCACCACTTTCCAATCTTCAATTGTCCTGGTTGATGCCATTAAGATTACTCCTATGAGAGCAAAGAAACCTGAAACGAAAAATATTATGTTTATTATCCGTTTTCATTGTGTAGAAAGTGCTTCTGGTTTGCAGCTGGTAAGCCATGACAATAGGAAATATCCTGTTCGATAAACTTGATATTCTGTGTAATTCTGTTAAGTTCGCCTGGTCATAACTAATTCAACTGAACGATTTTCATATTGATTTACCCCGTCTCAAACACCCACACACCCACACAATTTCAAACAAGGAAACCACGTGCAATGATACCTTTGCAACTGCTTCAAGCATGACTGACAAATATTTACTTGTCCAGGCGACCGTTTCACAAAGCGCACGTAAGACATACGTTCACGTAAGTCTCATAGACTTGTTAAGGATTTACGTGCACGTAAGTCTTACCAGTGCTTTGTGAAACCGTCGCCTGAACATTACTTCCAGGTGAAGGGTAGATAGGTATGTGCCATTTGAATAGGATTCAGTTCGGGAAATGTTACAACTGAATATTTACAAATTACAGAAAATTACGAAATGTTTTCTGTTGGAAGTACACTGAGAGTCTCTGTTAACATTTTTCATTCATATGTTTTGATGGGTATTCTGTTAAAGTTTAAGAGAATAAACGCTTTTTGTAACCTGAAGTGTCATGAGGATACTACAAATTATAGCCTTTACCTGCAAGAATATTGGCCTCTACAACTAAATAGTACAATCTTCTTTCATCTTTCTTCACAAACATTTTCAATAAAATTCCAACAACTGCAAGGAAGTAAGCCACAAACGCCAAACATTCCATAACCCTGATAACCTGGATACCTAATTGACCCCACAAGGAAGATTCTCATCTAAATAGAGAGGAAACTGCTTGTATACATTTGCATTGCATATGTATTTATATAATAGTTACTTATAATGGGTCGTATCAAGATTTACACATAAGACTTCTCGAGGTCTAGATATGGACATGAGGGCAATATCAAAATACAAGTCCATATCTAGCCCTATGTAATCGCGAAACTGCCTGGTTAGTTTGATGATAAAACTGAAAAGAATCGCTATGGACTTGCTACTTTATTACTGACTATTATACCAAGAAAACTGTCACAGCAATATATATGGCAACGTTCGGTTTGCGACCAGTACAGACAAGAAGTCTGTATCGGCCTTGTTTTTTCTTGACTTAAAGGCTGAGTTTTCTCACTATTGGCTGACATATGGCATATGGAGAAATGAAGCCCATTCTGCTAATTTGCATATGCAGGCCATTTGACGTCAAAATAGCGTCGTGAATCCTTCAAAAATAAAGCCTAGAAATATAATTTTTCTGAAATTTCTGTCCAAAATTCTTTTACGTGTCGTTCTCTTCACAAAACTCGAATCTACAAACTACTCTCAGTCGTTCATTGTTTCCAAAGAAAGTTTTAATGACTTATCCGAGGTTCCTAGAAAGAATAAAAACTGGAAGCGTAAGCCACAGTGATTTCTATATTAAAATACGTCAAAATTTGTCAAAATGGCGATTTGTCAGATTTTTAAAACGACACAGTCTCACTATACCAAAATGTAAACAAAACCTCTTCACTTCTTTGAAAACTTTAAAATGCAAAATATTCAATCATTCATTTACTTACATTGTGAAAAATAAAATGAAGGTTCCTGGAACGATTGAATATGACATATTTTCGGAAATGGACTTAACAGAGTGTCTGGTTTTAAAACAAATTCATCAACGTAAAAAAATAATTTCATAGAAACGCGATGTCGGAACTTTCAAAGAGATGTTTATTTCCAAGTCGAACACGGTAAAATCCCTAATTTCCGCAATTTAAGCTGTTTTGCGATTGAAAAGCAGAACGTCATTTCAAGGTGATTTTAGGGTCACGTAGTATTTTTACTTTATGCATATTCATAAATTTGCATAAAACTGTGTGCAGAATTTTGCCATATGAAAAACACAATTTTGGTAGAGAACCTTCCAAGGATCATTCATGCTATAGTTAGTTATTGAATTTTGACGGCGGCTTTTCAAAAAGAAAATTGCGCTATAGTACAGTTCCATCTGCTTTATAGTTTCTGACAAGATGATGTTTGAAATTTCAACCAATCAGAATGCATTATTGGCCCTGACAGCCATGTTGAATATCCGATCCAGACCACGGACACAATTCTGAAAGGACCATTCCTGCCAAGTTTGGTTCAAATTGATCCAATGGTTTCAGAGGAGTTAATTAAAATGAGAAAAGCTAACGACAGACGCCTAGTGAAGGCAAAAGCTCACCCTGGTATTTGGCTAGGTGAGCTAAAAATGAAACCGTCATTCCTTTGCTTCCAGTTCAAGTGCGCGAATTTATACACAGTGTCCCTCCCTTCTTATATATAATACTAAATCCATGGCTATCCGCTTGAACCGATTCACCACTTTCCTCAACCCGCATTGCAGACCCCCTTGTTGGTGCGTCAAAATATTTTGAAAGAGGAGACTGTAGAGGGATGACACAACAGAAATTGAAAACATCTTTCCTCAAAATACCCTTGAAGAACAAAGAATACTAATTTTAATACAGTTCAAAATTCATGATAATCTTGAACTTTTCATAGCAAAGATAGGCTTTTGTCATTGCAAGTATGCTGTACGATCGTCGAATGCCCTGTCGATGGTCGTTGCTAGCTTTGTGGGGTTCGAATCCTGTAGGTCCTAGGTAATCCATCTGTTCAAAGAATGCAGGTCACACTGTTCTTTATCTGAACCAATAAAGTGTATCATTATGACTTCATTTCATAATATTATTACCTTCACCATGAGTGTGCCTGCAGGTCACACTATAATGTGTTTTTACAAACAGGGAGCATACATTTGCAAAAATTAAATATAAGTTCAATAAAGTTGATTGCAGATGAAATTGATATTTATCTGTACCAGACCAGATCCTGCAGGACATTTTGTTTATTTATTTGTACTCTAAGGGTGTCTGCAGATGACTGTGTCATTTACAAAGCACATAAGCAATATTTCTAGAATGTTATAGAATATATTATTGTGGCGCAAAAAATGTGACATTTTATTACATGGTATACATATGGCAAAAGTTTCATTATAAGGTATATTTGTTGGATTGTAACCTTTGTAGTTTGGAGAAATAAATAATGTCTGCTGTATTTTTCAATCACCAGTTACAAAGAAGACCACGAAAGGCATTTCCAACAGTAAGTATTTGACATCAAAAATATAAAGAAATATGTGATGTGTTCTAATGGAATTTTAAACTAAAATTGAACTTTATGTCTTATTGCTATATATAAAGACATTTTTAAACAGAGAAATGTATGTGCCAGTGCATGGAAATGTGAATATGCAGGGGAAAATACACACACACATACACATATTCCCTTCACTGTGTTGATTGTGAACATATGAAATTATATGTCACCATGTAAAAGTTAAGAAATATGTTAGTTTTTATAATTAGAAAAATTCTTGTGGTATGGAAATTAATCGTCATTTTGATGCTTCGTTTATTCATTTCTAAAATGTGCTTATATCTTCAAACCTACAAATTGCAGTGTCATGAATACCTCTACATGAATGCAAGTCAGCATCACATTCTGTCAGTAATATGTCTCTTTTTGTTTACCAGTTGAACCTAATTATCATAAATTACTTATTATGATTTAAAACCAGTATAGATAAACTTCAACATATGTGATTCAGAAAATGGGTCATCAATAAGTTTTCATTGATTCGTTTGATTCATTATTTTCTGAATATATTCTTATAAATGTTATCAACTTTCTTTCATTGCAGAGTGCAGACTTCTTCGAGATATTCGTAAGCATCAATTGCTTTTTAATACCTACAAATAATTTTACTTCTAAGAATGTTTGTTAGGGTTGTAAATAGTAATCAGTAAGGTTGTCTTTCTGTATGTCTGCATCTCTTTTGACTCAGACTTACCTGTTTCTTGAATTGAAAAATGTGTCATATGTTAAAACTCGGCGATTAATTTGTTCATTTTTTAATGATACAAAGTGATTTTCAAATTAGAGAAACAATTGATGTCATAGTCCACAAGAAAAACAGGAGTTTACTCAAAGCAAACAAAAAGTTACGCAAAAATATAAAAAAGAAAACGGGAACATTTTTATTGGCACACAAATAATATACTAACTTAAAATAAAAGAAGTTACAAATGTCTCTACTGAAGGTAAAATTATGCTTATCGCATCAATGTTTTCTGTCTTTCTTAAGAATCCACAACTACAGACTGGACAAAGATCACCAATATTGAAGAGTTTGAGCATGCAGGTAGGGATTTGATAGGTTGTGGTTAAAGCCTTGGTCACCCTTTACCGTATATACCAAAAGGACGTCGAACGTATAAAAAAAATACCTATACGGTGGCCAAAATTGACCCAAAGTCGGGCATCAGCCGTGCAAAAGCATAGTTTACCGCATGAATACCGGATATAAAACGTACAAGTAACAGATAAACACTGGATATAATCGACGTCCTTATGAGTTACACGGTAAAATGTGACTGGGGTTTTAAGTATGATATTTTGATACTATATATCAGGCCTTTCTTTTTTTAGGTAGAAATGATCCCTAATAAGTAAATAAATTGTTCACAAAAGTGATGTGTCTAATACCTAATATATAGATTCATAGTATAATTATATCATTAAATACAGCAGGCCCTATGAGTAACCCCCGACTTCTTACTGCAAAATTATTGTAAATTGATCCTTGCCACTTCTAGGTGGTTAAGGACCAAACAAGTTTTCCTCTCATAGTTCATGATCGATATCCAAATTTTTTGCAATATTGACATCGCCAACAAGTGTAGACAGTTCATACATCATATAAAAAATTCCATTCAGGTACTGTCATAATTACTGTTCAATATGTTTTTTTTTAGATTTAAGAGCTGTGCCAAGCAAACTATTCTCCGTAAAAACAAACAAACCTGGCAAAAAACCAATCCATGTTGTGCCCGGGAAAGAAGTAATAGAAAGGTGCAGCTACCCAGAGGAGATGAGCCTGTCTCAGATAGGAGATTATCTCTCCTTATCAAAGTCAGGCTCGTCGTCCAATGGGGCTCACACCCGAAAGGAATTAGGTAGATTGTTGGGTCTGGTAAGTAGACCAGTTAACACAAATCATTTGAACGTAACGTCAGCTTGGTCTATGTTGACTAGTGGTAAGGTTACACCATATAGGACCGCAAAGAATTCAAAAACTGCTTGTAAACAGATTCTTTATATATTACACAGTTTTCAAGTAAAACAGGATGAAAGGGTTCAAAGACATTACATACTTTAACCAAACTGAACTATTCAATAAATCATCAAAACCAATTTGTGTGACACAGATGTATGGTCTTGTTTTAGGTTTATTACTCATATTATAGTTTTGGTATTTCTCTCCATCAAGATTTTCCTTTTCAATTTTGGATGGCATTTCTTCATATTTTAATGTGATTTGCTTTGAAACCCCTATAATTTAAAATTTTTAATGAAGATAAATTTCTTTGCTTTATATAAATAATTTAAGTGTACTTCAGGTGACGTTGAGTATCAAATACAGTCACTACACTCTTTGACGGAGGCTGTTCTTGATAAAGAACAAATTAAACAGAAATTGTGGGAGAGGATGCCAGGAACGTCAGCCCAAAAAACTGGCGATCTTGAGAGAGTAAGGTAAAGTAAAATTTTATTGAATCAAGCTAGAAATTTCGACTTCATTTACAAAATACGGCATTCTGTCATTGAAACAAGATTAACATTTCATTTTATAATTTAATTGCATTGCTATATAATTCAGACTGGATATCAATGCAAAGAAAAAGAACAGATATACGGTATTGCCAGGGGAAAATACATCACATCTTTAAAAAACTAAAAAATATTTCAAATATAAATCCTTACATGGCCTTAAACAAGAGTAAAATCCTACTTTTTGTGATGATCTTTAAATGTTCACTAAAAGTAAAAAGAACTAAATACAGCCAAACAAAATTTAACAAAGTAGCACAAAGAATAATACATGACCATGATTCATAATTTAGGACAGGTTCATGAGATATGTCGCCCGCATAAACAGGGTTTGTTGGATCCAAACCCTCTCCTAACTTGTGACCAAAAAACATTTTAAAAAAAAGCAAGAATAAAAACATTGATAGATATATATACTATAAAAAATATTATTCAAGTCCATTCTTGAAAAATAAATAACAGTGGAATAAAAAAAAATGATCTTCAAAAATTACATAACAGATGCTGTTTGATGATGCAATAAATGGTAACATATGTGCGTGTATAACATATATAATTTATAAAATAAAGCTTAATGTTTGTCATGTGAAATAAGAATACATATACATGTTTGTCTATCTAGTATGCTCATTTCCTAATTTTAAAAAATGTATTTGTACTGTTTATCTACGCAAATTACTCAGGCATAACCTATGTATTTTCATATTTTAGGGAAGTGATAGATTTCATTGTCGAGAAAATTACAGAGACCGACCTTAACAAGGCCATGAATGGAGAAGTTTTTAAAGCATTTATGAATGTGCTAAAATCCTTATTGCCAAACAAGTACGTACGTTTCACTAGATATTTATTGAGAATATAAATCTTTAGGGTATCAAAATTTCATGACATATGAATTAGCTTTTTCCATAACTGGACTATATATTACACCAAAACAATTGTCAAGTTTTTACCTCATACATCTCCCATTCTGTCAGCGAGGACGATTTCCGAAACAACTGAAAATTAAACACAAACTATCGGCTACAAGTGGAATAAAAGTATATAAGTAGTACAAATCATTGAGATTAATTATATCTACAAGTTATACAAAATCTACTCTTGTTGATCCTTTTCTTCTGTTTGACATTTTGAAACTTCCATCATCGTGTAAGTTTTGGTCCATCCTTTTTACCTTCTGTTTTGTTCCTAAACAATATTCATGATCATTGGTTTTCCCTTTTCTGTTTGAATTTAATGGTCCTGCTTTCTTTTATTTGTCTTTCTGTAGAAGTCATTAAAGTGGCAAATTTGATGAATATTTTTTATCGATTTCAACATATTTTGTTTTTTCTTCTCTGGAATATGTTGAAATTTATGACTTTGAACAAAATTTAGATATCCAAAAATTTCATGATCTATTGATTTAGGTATCGGTTGTTCAATATTTGCAGTTGGTTCTTCTTTATAATCTGAAGTGATGGATGTCATTGGTGGGTTGATCATTTCCACCACTGATAAACAGAAACAGTGTAAACCATGACTGTTAGCAAAGCATGAACATGACATATTTTCAATGTTAACCACAGATATATCACCTTTAGATGATAAAATTTCTACCCGATTATGTGCAGGATCATGATAGAAGTTTTTCGTGGTGAATATCCATTCGGCTTCTTTCTTCCTTTCCATTTGAACATCCACATTTCGTGTCCCGGCAACCAATAGCGCCAAATGCACATGCTTGCAAAGCCCTGAAAAAGAGAAAAATAATGTATTTGTACCAAAAAGAATTCACAATGAATCGACATGCACAATTATGTTTTTTGCTGTTTACAAAATTTACCTCCTTGAGTTGATGCTGGACAAGTGCAAGAGCAGTTCAACAAGTCAACTTCATAGAGTGTTTCAATTGAAGTCTGTGATGGAACAAAGCATTGAGTTGATGAAATCCATTTAATTCTCTGCCCAAATCCTGCTTTCAGCATATTTTCTGCCAAATTTCTTCCGCGTTTTTCTTTAAAGGACCTCAAGTTTTTCAGTCGCCCATGTGTGGTTAGCTCATCCATGTAACTAAAGGAAATATAAACAATATTATTTGATAAATTTCTACAACAAATTCCATCCACCCACTTTTCTCAAAATCTTTTATTGAGTAACATACATTTGTCAGCAGATTCATTTTAAGAACAGAATGCAAATGTCTGTGCTCTCACAGGGTTTTAGAATATACTAAAATACAATTTGTAAGTTAAAATGTAAAATTTCATTATTACAAGACGATAGATCGTACTTCAGTGTATTTGCAGTACATTATTTGAAAAACTAGAGGCAACCATCTTTGGTTTGTTACAGAAAATCCACTCTCTGCATCTCATACCTCCAAGCTACCGATAGACAACCGTGGCTAATTTATGTTATCTAAAATTTTAATACTATTACTTAAATACTCTGTCCACGGTTTCCATATAACAAAATTTTCATTTTGTTCTTAAAATATACATACATATATTGTTTTTATTTATTCCAGTTCGCTTGATAACTAAGTCATTAACAGATAAGTCATTAACAGAAAAGTAAGTCATATTTTTGCTCTCGATTAATAAGTAACAGTATCAAATGTACAAAGAGGATCTGTTTAACAATTTATAGCAGATAAAAAAGATAGTCAATTGTTAACATACTCATAAAAGTCCGTTATGTTTCCATCAATTAGCAAAAGGAGTTCGTCAATGCGCTGATTGTTGTATCCACCCAAGAAGTGATATTTTATGCTGGGGAAAAATCTGTGATAGAATAGAGAAATTAATCAATGTTTATTGACTACAAGTAACGTAGAAAGACAAGTTACTAGTAAGAAGATACTCTGTACCGAACTAAATCTTTGAACTACATGCACTGAATAAGTTCTGAATTCTTGTGAATATTGATTGTATTACTGCACTTAAATGGTTTACAGGTTTCTAATATGATTGTGATTATTACTTTTTCCCATTTCACAATTTGTAAATTAGTTCAAAAACAAATACTAATATTAATTCATCTGAAAGACATTTTGTAAACTTAGTATTACCTTTAAACTAAATTATTTGTGTCATGATCTTTGTGATAGAAATGTCGTCCAAAATTGCTCCATCGAGCACCCCATTTCTCATTACACCAGTTATCAAGCAAGTACTTAATAACTTCTTGTGTAGGCATGGTTTCATGTAAGCTTGGAACTTTTTCCATCAATTCTTTTTCCTGTTATAATGTTAAGCAATTAATACGATACCAAAAATATATACATGCATGCAATAAGTGTCATTAAAAACATGTTTTATTGTGAAACTTCAGTCACACTAACTGCATCCTAAGTGTACAATATTGATCACCTTTTACATTTTATTTGCAGGGTTAGAGGATTGATATGACAGTGCTGCCTTGCGATGGATGTCACAATTTTGGTCGATGTAAACTTGTATTGAACACTTGATGTTCCTTTGTCTCGTTTATACTATGTATTTAGTAAGAAAAACTTTTGGTGAGCCCAACTTAGTTTTATATTTGAGTTTGTAAAATAATATACTAGTAGTAATATTTAAGTCTGTTACAGCAAATTCATTATAATTATATCTAAAAAAAGTTTGAAAAACATACATGAGTTTTTAAAGTTTATCTCAAGTTATTTCATATTGATATAAACTGAAAAAAATCTAAATAAGGACAAACAATATTGATATAAAGTATGACTGGAATTCTAATCTTAAAATATTTGAATATTATATGTATTCCAAGTCTTCAGAATTTAACAGCTAAAATTGGCTGAATCAGATTTGAATATTTCTACTATACTGATTAAACGTGTATACAGATGTGTATGTGATAAAATCAGCATACAGCCAAAAAAAGAGTTCACTTACACGTAATGCCAAGTTTTAATAAGATCTATCTTCAAATTTCATATATTTCACTAACTGTAAATTGTAAGAAAAGCTTTACAAGGATATATGCTTATGATTTTTTTATCAAGTACAATGTATATAAAAACACTTTCATTTGTTTCCGACTTTAAGCATGTAATCACATATTTTTTATGTTTTGAATTATTATGTCGATATGAAAATTTCCTCACAGTGGAACACAATTTCATTGACCTTATATATTCTATGACCTGTTTCTTTTGAGGACATTATTTGGGCCAGAAATCCCAGAATCTTTCTTATTCAAAAATCTGTAAATAGCCTGTTCAAATAGAAATTAAATACTTTATTACTAAATTCTTAATTTTCACCAAGACGTAATATGCATACTTCTGGTAACTTTTAAAGTATATCAATTAAAATTCAAGTGTAAAATAAAAAAAATCTTGTTTCTAAAAATATTTGATAATCACCGATATTCATTTTAATACCATTGTTGGTCTTTAAGGGCATTTGCTTTAAAAATTCTAAAATCAAAGGGCATTTTTCCAGATTTACCAGGAAAAATATGATAACGAAGGACAAAGAGAATTGATGTATATTGAAGCTATTGTAAACGAAATTTCATCAGAAATATCAATATATTTCTTCCTCATTTCCCATTCAGTTGTGATGATTTTGTACTGTATGAAATAAAGACAGTCTAATATGTATCCAAATAAAATGGACAATACTTCAAAATTCTTGATAATAATTCTCTTACTATATGGAAGAAGAAGAAATCTATTTCAAAATATTGTTCATCTACACCTTTATTTTGCCCCAAGATGTTCAAAGAATAAGATGTAATTATAGACCCAATTGCCTAATGGGTTGTACATTAGAAAAAAAAACATATACCGACCCTCAATTTGTCGGTTCATCCTGATTATGCAACACTTATATCTGCTTTCAATACATGGATTAATCTGAATATTGGTACATGCATATACATTGTTCCTTATATTGCATTGTAAGACAGTAAATGCCTACATCTGATTATTCCTAAAATGGTAAAACCAATTGAAATAAAGAGTGAATTGAATGTTCTATTATTGGATATATCATTTATCTCCTCTGACAGAACATGTAGGATATTCCGTTTAAAATTATCCAAATTTACATTATACTTAAAAATATTACTCACCCAATAGAGAAACTAATATGGCTCGAATCTGTACACTCAGTTCATTCCATCCAACATCATTTTCATTCTACAATATATATATAATATATCTAGATGTTTGTTTACTTAAGTGCAAGTCTCACAGAAAACCATGCAAAATGGTCCGAAAGTACTTTTTTCAAAAACAAATGAAATCCTTACCAAACAGAGCCTATGGATAGGTAAAATTAAAACACTAAACATTTTTCTAAAATTTTATTAGAAAAATAAATTATAAGGAGGTGACACTTTATATGTTATTTTACATATGCAAATAGCAAAAAAATCGCAATTTTCACCATTTTTGACCCTAGATATTTCTTTACCATTAAGAATGATACATTTTTCTTTTAATATCTGCAAAAGAACTACATTTAATTATTCAAAACATAAAAACTTTTTTTTTCTTATCTCGAACAACATTCTGACAAAACAAATTTAAAACATCCATATAATGGCACTTTGCTCATATAGCTTAATTTGCATAAATTAAAACAAGGATATCTCCATAAATGATGAAAAAAATTCAAAATTATAAGACTTTCTAAAAACCTTAACTTAAGTGTAAAAAAATATGAAAAATCCATCCTCGGCAAATAATCATGAGGTACAGGAAAATTTTGACGAAATTTGGGTACATGTGTACTTAAACGATTTTCATCAAATTTGCATTATAAACCGAGTAATCTGTAAAATACATACATGTATACTTCACATATGTAATCCTTTTATATTGCTATGATGTGAGTTTTATTATATATAAGGGGAATACATTTGGTTTAATAAAGATCTTTTGAAAATTTTAATGAAAGGAGAAGGAGCAATAAAGACCATATCTGGCCTTAATTTTTCAGAAATTTTAATTTTAAATTTCTTTCTTGGTCTGTTTAAAAGTTATGGTAATGGACAATCGAAAAAATGTAACCCTATAGGTCATAATTAAAGCAGTTATGACATCATAGAAAAGGCCATTTTACCAGTTTTCTGACAAAAATGCAGATTTTGATAATTTGCCCTTGTTTTCGGACACGCAAATAAAGAGCACAAACAAGAACCAACTTCATAATTTACAATAATGTTTCTTTATATCAATAACTCATTTCATGGTAATATTTTCATGGTTTTAGCTTGTACATAATATTTTTTACTTCCAAAAATGATGGAAATAATGCCTATTTGAACATATTTCATAGAAAAAATTCGAATTTTCATAAAATCGGTTTTGCTACTTTTGACCTTAAAATAGTTAAAATCACTGTAAATGGTCAATATATTTTAAAGATCTAATAGTTCACACTATGTACACACTATCAATTATTCTTTAGTTGAAATAAATATAAACACCTCAAAGCAAAACATGGAGTTGGAAGCAGAGTCGTACTAAGTATACCTCCACTCATTTTATATTTGAGTACCAAATATCCATACACTGTGAGCCGAGATAAGTGTAATAGATTCCCTAAAGTGGAAAATCATGGCAAAGTTCCACAAAACAGGAAGGTTATAACAGACTGCAGCCAAACTCGTTTACAACATATTGCCCATTTATATAAAGCTACATACAAATTTTCAAATCAATCCATGGAGTGGGAACTGAGTTTTTTTGCGACAAACTGTTACAGTAGTGCAAAAATGTATATCATCACCTCCAATTCGAAAAGGCAACTCCAAGAAAAATCATTGAATCCAATTTCCTATTGATATGTATATCTACACTGTATGTCCTCATTTATATATCTACAAATCATAGGAATTGAAATGAACTAGAGGCTCACCTCAGCCTGTATTGCTCACTTGGCTAACATATCCATTTTTTTAATGTCCATGTATATTAAGTGTATCTTCAGAGGAAACCTACACTGCAAACAGTAGCCTGCTTAATGTCTAATCTGCAGAATATTCAAAATCAAATAGTTCGTGAAGGAGCTTCTATACATCATTCATTCAAAGTTTGGTTAGAATTGGCTCAGCATTTTCAGAGAAGAAGGTTAAAATGCAATTTTCAACAAAGTGCAACCATTGCTGCAATGTTAGCCAGCTGATCAATACAGAATGAGGAATCTTACTAGAGAACCTTCCAGTCATCATTCGTATAAAGTTTTAAAACATCTGACCTCGTAGTTTCAGACTAGAAGATTTTTGCAAATTGGCCAATCAAAAACAAGAATTGCCTCTGGCGGCCATGTTAGTTGACCAATCAGCATGAAACGAGGCAATTTTGTAGAGGACCTTCCATACATCATTCATGCAAAGTTCGACTGGAATTGGCCAAGCAGTTTCAAGGAAGAAGGTTAAAATGTAATTTCCTATAGAGTTCAATGTTAAACTATGTGCCGCCATTGCCGCTATGTTAGGCACCTGATCAAAACGAAATGAGGAATCTCTGTAGAGGACCTTCCAGTCATCATTCCTATAAAGTTTCAAAACATTTGGCTTTGTAGTTTCAGAGGAGAAGATTTTTGACAATTGGCCAATCAGAAACAAGAATTTGCCATGTTAGTTGACCAATCAGCACGAAATGAGGATACTTTGTAAGGAACCTTCCATACATCATTCGTGCAGTTTTGTTGGAATTGGCCCATTGGTTTCAGAGGAGATGATCAAAATGTGAAATATTAATGACGACGGACGACAGACAACGACGGAAGCCAAGTGATGGCAATAGCTCACATGGCTTTCAGCCAGGTGAGCTAAAAACTCATGCAGTAGTATACTTTAGCCAAAATTCTAAGTTCAAAGGGGCATAACTCCCAGGAAAACATTGAAATCATAATTAATTTCCTGTCGATATGCACAACTACATAGTTTATATTAATTATCTACAAAGTACATGAAGAACTGTTGTATGGTATCAGAGGAATACCTCTAACAAGAACAGGAATGACAGACTGATGGACAGACAGGTCAAAAACATTTTACCTTACTCAAATTACTGTGTAAAATATAATAAAGTGACTATATTATATATAACTTTATATTGCTTTTGGTCAGATGAAATCAAAATTATGTGACACTACATGTTAACAGCTGTGTATACTTCATCTACAAAATTTTCAATATTTTCATTATATGCATTTGCTTCTATAATGGCAACAGCTTCATAAAGTTTTTCATCTTGTTCCACATTTTCTTCAATTTCTCTCAAATCAATAGACTGAGCAACAGCACTATTATCAGTAGTAGAATTTGAAACAATAGACCCTGATTTTAGTTTAGTCACTAATGATGCAAAGTAACTTTTAATTTGAGTAGGAGTTAGCCATTCCTCCATCTTAAACATTCTTTCTCCATTTTCATTGCAAGATTTTCTCAGTTCATCTGCCAGTGCAAAATAATTCGGGCGTTTCCCAGTTTTCTCACCGTTTAAGCATATCTCATTTAGATATGTTTTAACTTTTGGTGAAAAGCGAATATTTGTCCTTTTGCCTTTAAGAGCCCATCCCTTATTTTTCATAATGCTTCTTGCATCTGACTGTCTGGCTGCACTAACTGTTTGAATCAAATTTATTTGTGTATTCTGAACAGATTCAGACACAGAAGCATATACTTCAGCTGCAGTATCTAATCCAGATTTGTTTGTTCTATATGAATGATTTCCAACAAGAATATGCTTTTCCAGATTTGTTGCTTTAGCAGAAGTTTTGTTACATGAAAGATCGGGACAACAGAAAAAGTTTACATTTTGACTGTCACACACACTAGTTGTTTCACTTTCTTGAATAGTTGATGGTTCATTGGCCGAGTGTTGAACATCTGAAGATAAATGTGTTGATGTAGGATTAGAAACCTTCCCGGCTATTTTACTACCTGTGAAGGGTTCATGGACCTGCAACATCAAATATATACATTATATATATATAACATGTTTGTTGAACAAAATATTTCATATATAATAAGCATTCTGAGTGTATTTTTAGCCAGCAGTCACATTACAAGGTCTCCTATCAGCACAGTGTAAAATTAAACTTAATTTGTAACTCATAATTATACATATCATTTGATGAATGCTACAAAAAAGTTGACAGAAATCTTACAGAAAACAGAAGAAAAGCTGTTGTGTGATTGACAGGTAGACTTAGGAGATACCTGTATTGTATTTTAAGCTTTGAGGATGTAAATCATAGACTTTACTGTTGCAAATTGAGTTTACTTGGTGACGTAGTACTTTCTATGATCATAGTCATCTGGATTATGAATTCCAGGTCATATATGTTCTACATATACATGATATATGTGTGATGTACATTATAAGTATATGCTTAACATGCTTAAGCAAGATTGAAAGTACATATATTTAACTAGAGGCTCACCTGAGTGAGCCTGTATCGCTCACCTGGTTTCCTATTGGCTTCAGGTTAATATTTGATTTGACAAAAGGAATCTAGAAAAATATTTCAAATTTTCTATTTTTAGTAACAGTAGTGGCCATGTTTGTTGGCAGTTGGGGTCATCAACCATAATTCTTAAAGGGGATCATAAATGTATCATTTACCCAAAGTTTGGTATCAACTGGCAA
>JAOXYH010000001.1:328255-339917 GCA_028566455.1 Botula fusca | reverse complement strand
AGCATATAAGCACAATTACATGTGAGATACATTGTACTACAGGTACTCTCATGGATGGAGCATTTAAGAACGTATTATACGTTATATACCACAAGTACCTTAGTGAATGATGCATATAATATGTATAAGGACAACTACACATTATATACCACGGGTAGCCTCGTGGATTTTGCATATACAGACGAACTAAACGTTATATACTACAGGTACCCTAGTGGATGTAGAATATAAGGACGTACTACACGTTATATATCACAAGTACCCTCGTGGTGTAGCATATAAGGACAACTACATGTTATTTACCACAGGTACCCTCGTGCATTTAACATATAAGGACAACTACATGTTATATACAACCGGTATTATCTTTGATGTAGCATATAAGAACGTACTACACATTATATACTACAGGTACCCTCGTGGATGTAGAATATCTTATATGCTACAGGTACCCTCTTGGGTGTAGCATATACGGACGTACTAAATGTTATATACTACAGGTACTCTCGTAGTTGTAGCCTAAAATGACTAATTACATCTTATATACTATAAATACGCTCTTGGATGTAGCATATACGGACGTACTACACGATGTATACTACAGCTACCCTCGTGGATGTAGCATTTAAGGACTACATGTTATATACTACAGGTTCCCTCGTGAATATTGCATATTAAGACGTACTACACGTTATATACCACAGGTACCCTCGTGGGTGTAGCACGTAAGGAAGTACTACATGTTATATATTACAAGTAACTTCATTGATATAGCATATATAGAAGTACTGCACGTTATATACTACAGGTACCCTCGTGGATGTAGCATATAAGAACGTACTACACGTTATCTACTGCAGATACCCTCGTGGATGTAGCATATAAGGCAACTACACGTTATATACTACAGGTACCCTCGTGGATGAAGCATATAAGAACGTACTACACGTTATCTACTGCAAGTACCCTCCTGGATGTTGCATAAACAGACGCTACACATTATATACTACAGGTACCCTCGTGAATGTAGCATATAAAGATAACTACATGTTATATGCTACAGTTACCCTCGTGGATGTAGCATATAAGCACGCGCTAAACGTTATATACTACAGGTACCCTTGTGGATGTAGCATTTAAGAACGTACTACAGGGAAGCCATGAATACAGAACATGCCACCCTATTAGGATGAAATCATTGATGCATTTATGAGAAGGGAGAACTCTGCAGATTTTTACTCCCACAATGACCAGGTGATAGGAGGCACATCATTCCCTCATAATGACATCCGTAAAACAACCTGGATTTCCCCAGACACGACAATGAAAAATCAGATCGATCACATAACAGTATCCAGGAGATAGAGAAAGAGTATAATAGATGAAAGAGCTTATGGAGGTGCTGATATAGCATCCGATCATCAACTTCTTGCCAAATTCAAGATCAAAATATTAAGGGCCACTAGACAGGATCGGGCAATGTACAGGAGATACAACGTTGGGGTGCTAAAGATTCCACACATAAGCAGAGAATTCAGTATCAAGCTACACAACCGATTCCAAGCTTTGGCAGAAATTGATGATGGCTCACTGGAACAAAAGTGGGAGAGAGCTAAAACCACGTTTACCAACATGCGAGGAAGAGCTAGGTTACTCAAAGAAAGAAAACAAGATTTGATTATCAGATGAGACAATTTAGTCGATGGAGAAGCGTAGATCTGCAAAGATAAAACTAAAACAGACCAAAACAAGATCACAAAAAGAATGTCGAAAGAGCATACCGATCTAAAAAAAGGAAGTCAAGGAAAAGTAAAGACAGGATAAGAGAAATTACATTAACCAAGCTTCGTAGACAGGAGGCCATGGCCAGAAACGATACCAAGACTGTATAACATCACACGACAACTGGCAGATAGAAAGACGAACACATCAAAACCAGTGAAAGACAAAGATGGCAATGTTATAACAGGACTAGGACAACAGCTTGAGAAATGGAAAGAACATTTTACTGACCGTTTTGATGAAGAACAAATGCCAGACACGCCTGACTTACCATCTGGAGAAGACCTTGATGTTCAAACTGACCCTGTTACAAAATTATAAAGGCTCTACGAAAGATCAGGAATGGAAAAGCACCAGGACCAGATAACATTCCACCTGAAGTATTGACGATCAACCCTGAACTCACATCTAATATCCTGCAAGATTTAATTGTCAAGATCTAGGAAACGGGGGAGCTACCTGAAGAATAGATTCTGGGTCACACCATCAAACTGCCAAAGAAGCAATTGTCAGAACTGGAGAGGAATACAGCTACTCAAATTGTCAAGTAAAATTCTAGCTATAGTAATCGTGGAAAGTGTAAGAGGAGCAATCGACGCATGCCTCAGAGATGAACAAGCAGGATTCCGATGCGGAAGATCATGTACAGACCAAATCGCCACATTGCGGATCATTATTGAAGAGTCGTTAGAGTGACAGTCACCTCTTTATATCAACTTTTGATTTTTAGAAGGCTTTTGACATGGTTGACAGAGAGACTCTATGGAAAGTATTTCGTAACTATGGTATTCCTGACAAAATAGTAAATACTAGTATTATACAGGGGCTCTGCAAGAACACCAAATGCTAGGTCATCCACAGTTCCAAATTCTCACTCTCCAGTGTACATACAGGAGTTCAGCAAGCTTGTCTACTGTCACCTTTAATCTTCTCTGTAATCATCGACTGGATTATGAAAACCTCGATGATACTACCTAGAGATTCAATGGTCACTCTCTACCGAACTAGCAGACATAGACTTTGCAGATGATGTGAGTTGACTATCGCACCAATTCCAGCACATACAGCAGAAAACAATAGTCTTGCATGAGACTGTAAAACCAACTGGCTGGCGGTCAACATCAGCAAAACCAAAAACAAAACTCAGACTTAATGCCTAGAACAATTCTGACATCATTCTTGACAACCATTCCATTGAAGACGTCAGCAACTTCACCTATCTAGGAAGCATTGTTTCAAAGAAAACCGAACACGATCTACAGGCTTTCATCCACAAATGCTTACTACAGATCCTGCAAATTAGATGGCCAGAGAAAGTTACAAATACAGACTTGTGGAAAGGAACCGGGCAAATACCCATACTGGATACCATCAAAAAACGTAAATGGCGTGGATGGGACATATCCTACGAAGTTCATACAGTCACATCAGAAAGCAAGCCCTAGACTGGAACCCGCAAGGCAAGAGGAAAAAGGGACGGCCGACAACCACCTGGAGATGTACTGTAGATGCTGAGCTTAAGGCATGCAACTTAACCTGGGGAGAGGCCAAAAGATCAGTCGTGGACAAGGACAAATGGAGGACTGTTGTGGACGCCCTATGCCCCTCCAAGGGGTAACAGGAATAGGTCAGGACAGGACACGTTATATACCACAGGTACCCTTGTGGATGTAGCATATTAAAACGTCCTACACGTTATCTACTACAGGTACCTTCGTGGACGTAGCATTTAAGGACAACTTCATGTTATATGCTACAGGTACCCTCATGGATGTAGAATATAAGGGCGTACTACACGTTTTATACCACCGGTATTCTCGTTGATGTAACATATAAGGACGTACTACATACTGTAAATTCGGAAATTATTGCGATGTTTTTATTATTGCGAATAATGCGACAGGGCGTCAATCGCATTAATAAGAACTCGCATTTTCTAAGTTACATTTTGTTACAGCATTGACGGGAATCGCATTAATTGAACTTGCATTTTTGGCAGTTGTCAAGGAATCGCAATAATAATGCACGCATTAATTACTGAATTTACAGTATGTAATTTTTAAAAGATATGTAACCAATCTTTCTTAGAATTTATGATTCTTAAGGTTAGCCAGTCCTTCATTTTGTACTTTTTCATCAATCTCTATTAATAATCGTCAGTTGCTGATATTCTATCTATCTGAAAAATTACATTTACTTATAAACTAGTGCATGAGGAAAAATAGAAAGTAAATATACTTGCAACGCCGACTGTTACTTCACTACTTTTTCATACCAAATGTAGTCAATATGTCATGTCCGTCATTATAGCAACAAATTTATTCAGAGATAATAAAAAATTAAGTAACATGAAACACGCGTAAAAAAGTTTCTAAATATCATTTCACTGTATTGCAAGGATGAAACACTCTATGCAGTCCACTACAAATTATACATGAAGAAAGAAAATACATGTACATGAATAATGCAAAAAGTCAATTATAATGTGTATCTGTCCCCCATATAATAAAAAATGTGCTACACCGTATCTTAGAACATACCATATTCACGCTTGAATATTATTGTATAGTACTTTTCAGTGTTTTTGACGAGTATCTGGAATATTCTTGCTAACTTTCCCTGTGATGTCAGTAAAATATAGCTGACGCATATATATAATAAAATTCTTGACAGAAAAATCTTATTTACGTTCTTGTGGTTACTGTTTATTTGTTTGTTTGACAGTCCACACCTTTAATGGCCACATAAAATAAATCACATCATGCAGTTGTCTATTTGTGTTCTTCACACGAACATCGTTGCCAAATCCAGTAAATTTACCTTAGACTCCTGCACTTGTCGTTTTGTATTTACATAATTGCATATAAAGTTATGCTTTGCGGATGTGTACCGATTTAATTCCTATTTTTTGTCGCCATCTTGTCTCATTGGATGACAATTACAATCTTTGAAATACTTTTGTCAGAAATGTACAAGTTTTACATGTTATATTAATTATAGAACAAAGGAAAACTGTTTCCGTTTTGTCGTAGAACATATGTTAAAGAAAACATTTCATTTATAACAGTTCGACTTAAATATGGCTGCCTAAAAATGAAAGTGTTAAACATTTTATTTTTCACTGGGCCCAATGATTATAAATCTAAAAATCTTTTAGGTTATGGCATCTTTTGAACCTGAAATAAAAACAAACCAAAGAAAAATAATTAATCATGACAGATGAATAAATATTTTTAATGAATAATTAATTTAATTACTTAAAATATTTAGGATATTTAACTGCCAAAATAAAGAAAAAAAAATGAAATGTCCTTAGATATATTTCAATTAAAAATGTTTTCTTCCAAAATTTGTAAGATTTATATCAAGAATACGGATACTGAATATGTGATATTTTTGTATGATCCCATTGAAGGTCATACGGTGACCTCCAGATGTTATTTTCTAATTTCACTTTTTGTGATGGTATAGTGGCTGGTTGACGCCTATCCTATATCCTTTAATTTTAAGCAAAAAAAAATAATAAAAATAAAAAAAATAATAATGATAATAAAATTAAAAAAAAAAAATAAATAAGAATAAAAAAAGCATTATTTCTTACAAACAACCTGAAATAAAACGTCCCGTTGTGAAAAAAATCATTATTTTCTGAGCACGAACATATCCTTGCATGGCAATATTTGAATTGATGCTAATTATGCGAAATAATGTAATTATTACAATTTAAATGTTAACATTTTGTCCGGCAATAAAGTAAAAAAGTAGAGAAAAGGAAAGAAAACCATAATTGTAATAACAATAATAATACGATATAAAGTTTGTGATAAATGACAACCTTGTACCTTCCCATTTAATATCCGAATAACTTCTGAATATTTAAACTTTTTTTAGTTTTCTTCCGAATTTATTTCTGAAAACTGAAAAAGTAAAAGAAAAATTAACTTAACCTTTTTATAATTTTCTATTGTAGTTATTGTCATACTTGCAGTTTTTGTCATTTATCTATGTAGATGTGTATCAATTGCTACTTAGAAGCATCTTCAGTACAAGATATAGCTTATTTTAACACAAAATATAGAACAATAACAAAAATGACCTTGAGTTTCACCTACTTTGTGAAATCTTCCGCATTCTTGTCTAGTAAAAGTACTAAAACATGAATATTTTGCAAAAGACCTGCAGGAAAATATGTCATAATAGATGTTTTGTGTATTGTGTCTGTTCCTTGAAGGCAAATTGAAAGTAAGTCCCTTAGAGGCAATGAATGAAAACTACAGTCGCCATTTTTGTTTTTGTAATTATAGCATCTATGGATGCCTTTGGGTTATATCACTTGTGTTGTGACGAATTTTGCCTGTAGTAATATTAAACGACATACTTATTTCATTTTATACAAGTCTATGCAAGGAAAGGGAAAGACACCATTGTTTTACTCTTTGGCACCGATCGCATGCTACAGTAGAAGACCCATAACTCATCAGTGTACAGTTTGTCCGTTCTTGTTAGAAAAATGTCTGCTTTACATGGATAAATTCTACAAAGGAAAAGGTTATCAATTGACATTCTTTATAGTGGACTGGTAATATGTACGAAGAAGAAATAGACCTTTTGTTGCAGAAATATAAAGGATATTACATTATGTTACTGTCTTAACAGTAAAATATAAATCTGCTCCGCATATTCTTCTCAGAGTACATAGGCTAAAACTAAGTCGGATGTATTTAAAAAGGAATGCAGACAGTTTAAAGTTTGAAACCAACATGGATTCAAGGTACATTTATTCTATATTAAGAGGAAAGATAATGTCTCTTTATTATGCGGACACATTTCTCCTACAACTTGTCATCCAGGACGACGTGAAACACCTGTTAATGACTCTATAGAGACAATGGAAAAATAATAATTATGATAAATAGAAATTACCTGTCAAAATGATGGCCGACATGGATATTAATTCGTTTTAAGTACAAATAAATATGCATCATGGTTTTTCTAAATTCAGCAAATTGGTTATAGATCTTTCAAACTGTAAACCTTTCATTTTTGCAACATTTAAATATCATTGAAAATCAAAGGAACATATTCCATCCTTTGATACAACTTAGCTGTAAAAATTATAATTTAGAGACAATCTGAAATTGTTAATTTATGATATATTTGGTTTTGCTCTTGATATTTCATTTTGTTTAAAGCCGCCAAAATGGAACCTGATTTTTAGCAGTAACTCTGTTAGACATATATCAGCATTTCTGTCTAAACCACATAATACATCACTTTGTTCACGCCATAAAATCACAAGATGCGACAGTATTACCGAACAAAAAATATGTGAACATGTAACAAAGAAATATATATATATATATTTTTATATGTTCATTCGCATGTATATGTTGGAATCTATGAAAAGTTTATTAACATTTATTAGCCCATCTCGGTTTGATTCTATCTGCCTAATTTTATACCTATCTTTGTTTTTATTTTATTTTGCTAATTTTTAATTTTTGTCTGGTTTTACTTCCATTTAAGTTGATGTTTCTTGACTGAGATGTTGTCTTGCTTGTTGAAAATTCACTGTATATAGTAATAATCATCAAAAATATCCACAATGCAAATATTTCCTTACTACATTATATGCATACATTTTTTGACAAAAGAAGATTCCTACTTGTTAATAGCATCGTAAAATATATTAGTTAAATAGATTTAGATTTTCTATCCATTTATTCATATCATAACTGCACATGACTAAAATAATGACCAACACTGTCGCCCCCGATTCTCTATGTTACCCTGGAGCAACATCTCGTAGATTGGAGCAAAGTTGCAGACGGAGAAGTAGAGTATATATAAAAGTTTCACAGTCAATTCTGTTAGTTTAAAAAGGTAAATATGTTTTTCAGTATGGTAAATATGTTTTTCAGTATGTTCAGTTCTGAATATATTTTATTTGAATAATCCATCAAATTTGAATTTGATATCAATTGTTATACATTCATCACATTTGACAGCAAAACAATACAATGTCGAAAAATGAAACTTTCCCAGCATTTGGTATTGTTTTGAAGATTTATCTAGTTTTGTAAATATATTCGTAAAATAGACGTTACACTTGTATGAAACGTTATGCAATTAATAAATGACATGCTTTTGAGACTGGTTGACTGCAGCTAAAGACTCTCTGTCAGTTTCATATATAGTAACACACCGCGGTTATTTTAAATATATAACATCAGTACATTTGAAATACTCCATTTCTGTTGATAATCTATATTTATTTATTTTATTTATTTTTATTTCTATTTATTTAAACAATTATTTTTATATTGTTGGTGTTTTTGTTTGTTATCTTTGCCCATGTTTTGTTTTGTTTTGTTTTGTTTTTGCTGCCGTTGTCCAACTAATACATATGTACTTCTGTAATAAATATTCTAACTCAGCATTTAACATGCTGTTGATGCAATATATATTACCACTTCCTGGAAAGGTTCTACATGAACTGCTTTCAGAGCAAAATTATTGTAACATAAACGTCTATGCTATATCTATTTCCGACCTTTGAGATTATGACTTTAGAAATTCTCTGTTCGTCATCACAATTTCGTATATGGATACAATGTTTCTGTATGACAAATGGGACAATTCTTCGGGGTTTCTCGTCTTGCTGGTTTTGATACATTATCAGACATGTCTTTTTAACAGCTTTTTTTTCACTTACAATGTGATGGGTGCCGTTAACGGAACAGGAAATGCCTACCTCTCCTTGAACACCAGAGTGAGGTCACTCCAGCCTTTGTATTACTTTTTTTTTTAATTTTTAAAAATATTTTATTTTACTTTATCAATTTTTTGTGGGAGTTCACATTGCTATAGCAATGTTTTTTTTTGTATTGTCTCGGTCTATTTCACTAGTGTTTGCTATATGTTTGTCGTTTTCGTTATCTGTGTTTCTGTTCTATTTGTAACAATGTTTTCAGCATGAACAAGAATAGATTTCTCTATCGTCAATGAACCTAACTTCTCGAAAAATCAAACAAAGGAAACTAACTTCTCGCACATCAAACAAAGGATTTATGCGCTCATGGCCGTTTTCAAACTAAGATTAACTGTATTGACAATTTTGTGGTCGTATATATCTGCACTTCTCTTCTTCAGCTTTACTTGTGATCAAACGTTTGAGTATCCAAATAAAACTAGAAACTGAAGAGCATTAAAAATAATAGCGCTTTGGCTCTTTTGGTACAGCTTATTTTGTTGTTTTTGACCTTACTCTTGTCACCTTTTGGGCCTCGGCTTTTCATTTCTGCTTAACTTTTGGTATAATTTCCATTCCTTTCCAAATGGTATTTCCTTATTTTTATTTCAAATATACATTCTCGTTGTATTACATCCGAAAAGTCCTTAACTCTTGTCTTTTAATAAGTTACCGGAATTTAAGGAGCATTGAAAAGCAGAATCAAAAGGTGACAAAAGTAAGATCAACATAGAAAAATAAACTATACCAATAAGAGCCAAAAAGGCAACTGTCAACTGGGGAAACACACAGATCGATGTACTGACCTTCACTACTAAAAAAACATGAATTTCTGAAGAAAACAATTCCTTAGACATGGTTTAATGGTCAAACAGTCAAAAAGTAATTCCTTTTTCCGCATTGTCAATAAAAAGATAATATTTAAAGATTTCATAGCTACATTATTTTAATGCTCATCAATTTCTTGTTTTATTTGGATTCTCAAACGTTTGATCACAAGTAATGCTGAAGAAGGGAATTGTAGAGATGCTCACAAAGCTGTAGGTACAGTAATCTTATTTTGAAACGGACATGAGCATATAAATCTTGAACTTCTCACGTGGAGAAAAAATTTCGGAAGACAAACTGTATTATTAGTAATTGTAATGTCACAAAAAGTCAAGATTCGATGCACGTAAAGGGTACTGAAATACCTCCAGGCCAAGAAATGGAAAAAAGCAAATGACTGAAGACTTTTTTTCATATCTGTTAATAGCTTCATAGTATCGCATGCAAGAATTTTAGATCCAGCAAAATGTATACCTAATTGGAATATTGTCAATAGATATCTACTGATAAGACATAGAAGTTTAATCCAAGGGGAAATTACAGTATTGTTGAATTCAAAGCAACCGTTAACCATAGTGCCATGTGAAATTAACACGCGTAGGAATTCACATTATCATGCAACAATTTTCTAATTGCTGTAGGTAATGCATTGACATTAAAACACTATATTTCAAACTTGTTTTTACAATTTTACACACACTGTATTTTTCTAGAAAAACTCTAGTTACACAAGTAACTTGGATGTTCTCACTTTCCAGCCTCCAAACTGCAACTTAATATTGATTTTAGCACAAATGTAAAAATACCATGACAACAACACTAGAGTTTATGTAACATTTCATCTTCCAATATAAATCTGTGGATAACTTGGTTGATCAAATGTTTTCAAGAACATATTTTGCCACATTGAAAACAGTATTTCTTCAGTATAGAGGTACCGTGACTAAGCTTACTCTGCAGACGTTGTTTCTAAAAAAAGTTACTACAACTGAGGTCTGATCTGCCTTCACCAGCTTGAAGATTTAACAAGTCTGAATTTCATAACTATCGTAAAATACAATTTAAGCGAAATACTAGTATTTAAGACGGAGCCTCTCCTTCAGCTCTCAAGCTGACATTTGTCAGCGAAAAACGGTTAGAACTATGATAAAAAAGTCGCAAATCAAGGGGCAAGGCCAAGTTGAAAAACGACAAAATCACATGGAATATACCACATAAAACTAAAGGTAAATGAGCAAGTAGGACTCCACCAACAACTGGGGGCATGGACTAGGCCTACTGGTAGGATAAAAGTCTTCCGCTTTTATAGATCCACCAAGTTGCTCATGTCATGTCATGGAACGGAAGAAAAGTCTTTTCTCACTGTGGAGATGGACACACCATAACGGTAACAAGTTCATGATGGAGCCATTGAATTTTTGAAGCGACGAATTGAGTTCTAGATTGAACATTATCCTGATTCAGTAAAGAGTTGCACGTTGTAAAATATGCTGACAACGACCGCATGATCTAGGATAAGATGTTCAAACTCCATACCATGATAATTTTGGTACAGACGGCATGTTGATACAATAAATAGAAAATTGACTATTTGAAATGAGAAGTTATCGTTTTTTTCATAGAGTTTGGTCAACAGATTTCCTCTTCAATCTATGCTGACCTCGTGATGTGAAGGGAGTCACCGAATTGTGAATTGCAAAGTCATCTTTGTAGCAGAAGGTGCGATCAAAGGACCTGGCAAGATGCAAATTATGATCAACATCGTACTATAATAATACAGTCGAGCAACTTCAAAACAAGATCCTTTCTTGTATACCTGTGTCATGTATCCTATGTGGAATACTCTCATGGTCAAACAGTTGAATTTCATACCTACCAACTATTCTTCTTTGTCTCATAACAGATCCTGTTTTTTCTTTAAATTTTCCTGTTTTCTACAGATAAATGAATACTTCAGACTATGAAGAGCTTTTTTAAGCACTATTCACAAACTGTTTTATGCTGATTTTTTTCGGACCTGAGATATTCTTGACATATTAGGGAAGACACATACTGACGGTATCTACATCACAATCGTGTAAAACATACTAGTGTACTATGGTAATCGTCTGTTCTTCTCTTTGAAAAATCTTTTTTCACCTACCCATTGTTATTGTCGCATTGATTTGTAATGCTACGACCGTAAGAGGGATTTGAGATCCACGTATTTGACTCTCTGTTTTACCTGATAGATCGAGTACAGTTTTTTCTGCTATTTAATCCTTTTGACACTTAACTTTAATTTAGTATGCTATATGGTTT
>JAOXYH010000001.1:312343-324257 GCA_028566455.1 Botula fusca | reverse complement strand
TCCCCTGAATGTAGCTTGTGATCCTACAATAGTAATTTCATTACCGGAACTAGGATCAAACTTTGATCAACTTTGCTGTTACACATATAAATCGACAATCAATAAGTGTTGTCGATATTCCCCTTTGAATTTAATGTCACCTTAAAGTGCTTATTGCTTCATCATGGTAAACAGTTTTAGAAGAACTGCCCGCAATCATCAACCCTTAACAACTGCAACTGGTTATCATATACTTTTTGATAAGTGAACAAACCAGTCTAACTCATTGTACAGTAATTGGAGACATGTGTATGCACATCCAATTTGGAAAAGCTTTATTGACCTTACCTTCAACAAGTGACGTCAAGAGCGTTACGTTAGCAGCCTTCCTACGACCCGCCGGTAAGCTCAAACCAATTTTATCTAACTTGTCCCTCAACGATCTCCCTCCATTTTTGGATTTGGCACTGTTACATAAAAACAAAATTTTTTTTTATAGATATTCTAATATGGAGTGCTGGGGACAAACAACCAGTTTCGACAGGACGATAAATTAACTTCGAAACTGACAATGTCACAGTACATGTTGTTCACTCTAATTTTGTTTATTATTCAGAATCGAAATATTTGTTCATTATTACTTTACCCAAAACTAGAAAAAACATGGGCTTTCGTTGTTTTTGGAAACCTTGACATCACTGGTGATAAAGTATCGTGAAACAATTTCAACCCGTGTTTTAGTGAAAACAAATTTTATTTCAGTACACATGTATTATTTAATAGAAAAAAACTTTTTTTTCTTTATGGACCAATGGGGATCTATGCCAAATAAAAAACGTTATATTTTTATATCACAACACCAAAATTTCATTTCTTATGACTATCATTGACAGAAGAAAAAAAGGAGAAACTAGAATCGCCAATACTAGTAACCTTTGCAACTCCAGTTAACCATTCACACTCACTGTATCATTTACTTTTAAAGAAAACTAATAATTAATAAAAATGCATGTTAATCCGTCTTTAAATCTTTTGGTGTAATTGGTACTTGACGTCTGACTTTTCTATTGACCAAATCGTCAAGACGTTTATATCTAGCCAGGAGCACGTATATAATCCAAAATCCTCTCAGACTGATTCAGTGTCCAATTGGTATTACGTGAGCTTATGGCTATATAGTAAAAATCAAGCGAGGTCAACCCCAGGTGAAAGATCATACATCAGTCATACAACCTTTTAAACCAGATTTTTATGTCTAATGTTTTACAATGTATTAAAATTGGTTGTTGTTTTTACTGCAGAATTCTTGAATTCCGTATAATTGGCCAAAACATGAATGATGATGCACTGTTTCCACGGTTAACTTCAAAGGTATGAAGCCTTTATAATTTGGTTCATCAAATATTTTTGTAAAATTTTGATCCACCTTGAGAAAGCATAGGTTAACAATATGCAGAACATTGTAAACCGAATGTATGGAGTGCTCCCGCTGACATAATGAAAGTCCCATCTCGTAATTGGCAATGTAGTCTGCTCACGTCTTGTAAACCTTTGTGTTCATCGACTATATTAGGACATGAGTTTGTTTAATAAATTGAAATTTATGGATGAAATGATAGTAATTTAAAACATACGAATGAAAGCTTATAACTAACATCTTGTTCAGCTGTCCACGTTTATATTATGAATGGTATTCTTGAAGCAAAAATCTCCAGGGACAAAGGAAACAGAAGTAACTGTCATTCATTATTATATCTACTTACCGGCGAAGCACGCCACCTAGCAAGGAAGCATTAAGGCATTCTGGAGGAGATAACCGTCTTTGGACTTCAGCAACAGTAACTTTATATTTTGACGTAGAACTGAGCAGGGATAATCTACCGGGTACTGAACAGAAGATGTCTCCAGGTGATGTGACTCCTGATATTACTAACTCCTTTCCATTTTCATTCTTTGGTCGTATTCCTAAAAGTGCAATATTAAAGTTATTTTTTTAACTGCTTTTGATTCAAAGTGTACAGTTTTGTATTTTCAAGTAACAGGAATCAATGTTAATCTGTTATAAATATATGTTTATAACAGGAAGTTAAAAAAAAATATCTTGTAAAGGCTATTTGTACCAGACATTTTATCCAGCAGTCAGCCTTTCCGTTATACAGATATGGCATGGTCGTCATATGCATACCAGTAGCTGCCTTTGACTAAGACGTAATACCTCTTTTTCTTTGCATCCTATCTTAATTAGTACTGTGTTGGCATGTTGAACGAATGTCCGCAAAACCTTTCAAACCAACAAAACTACTCAATTCATGTTTTCATTCTTTTGGAGTTGGTTGAAACATTATAGAATGAAAACAATATCTGCAGAGTTTTCTAGATATCTATCAGATTTTGTACTCAGCATTTCTTGCATGTTTTTTAGCCTTATACAAGTACAAGACATTATACACATCATCCAATGATGTCGTACAAAGCTTTGCTTTATACATCTATTAGCAGTAATGTGTATAAGTATTATGATCGATGTCAAAATAATAATCAGTGGTAGTTTACTACGTTTAGATATCGGTGTTCGCATTCAAACTTTTGTACACTTCACTCACGAAATGCATTTAGTTTTGAAGTGCTCTTTGCACTTTTACATAAAATAATACGTGGAAAATTAGCACAATATATGTACATCGTTAGAGTAAGAAAAAATTCTGCAATCGCAATAAACGTTACGGCTGTTTGTAAGCCAAGCAAAAGAAATTTGATATTTTCTGACGATGTGCATCTACAACTGAAAATGGCTAAGCAGACAATAAGGACTGATTTATCACACACACTGTTGTCATGTAAAAAGGGACTTCAGAAAAATCAATTCATTGTATATTCAGTTTATAGAAATTCTTAAACGTTCTGGAAAACTGACAACGGCAGAAGAATCCCGTCCAAGTACTCAGCTCGCCTTAATTGCAAAAATCTGTCTATGACGACCAATTTAAATACAATTTTAGGTCATTATCTGCAGATCTGATGATATTTAGCTTGAGTGAAGTAATATAATTTATCTCTTATTCGACTCTCCTCTCAAATGATTTGCTAATTACGATGAAAATTGTGTTCTTGGAAGAAAACGTCTCAAATGAGGTTCATTGCAATTCAGAAAACATTATAGCAACCACAATGCCGTTGCCAGGCGCCTTTGGATGCAGCAAAATGTGTACAACGAATAAATAAAAACAAAAAATCCCAGCAAAAAAAATATATATATTGAGAAATAGTTGAACTATATATGTCTATTTGATTATCACTGGCCAATCATTGAAACAGAATAAAAATCATATGACCTTTGTACAAAGGTACAAACTGACCTCCAAATTTCAAATCGCATGTCTCATAGTGACAAAGGGTGACTTCTGGTCGCTCCTAATTCAATATTTACCTTAGTTTTATGTATATAATGTTTCTTTCTATTAAATTCTCAATCAAATGAAGCGAATTATCCCCTTTGGTTTCCTTGTAGGAAAGGAGAATTTCATGTTTCTCACATTAAATAAAATAAATGGATTTTGGTAGTTATTTGAACAGATAACATCTTGTTCTGATGTGTAGTTGAAATCCTTTTTATTGAAGAAAGTTGAGGTATAACCAACTTTTAAAAGTTTTTTTTTCCCGAATGATTGATACTGGAACAAAAAGAAAGAAAGAAAAAAGAAAACACCAATAAAAAAAGAAAACACCAATACACTTGATTCTGAACTAATTTATTTTAATGGTGGTTTTCTTCAATACAACGTGTCGAATTAAGCTTCATCGGGTCTACCTTGAAATTAGCAATGTGTAACTAGGAGCAAAAAAGCATGAAATCGCTTATTTTATATTTCTATTATACCAAGACCAATTAAATTCGAACGACACCTGTCTCCGTGGTTAGCAATCCACGACACGCTGGTATCTTGTATTTATGGGTACATCATACTCTTATGGTATTAAACTTTCAGCTGTGTAATAAACTGACAATTTGATTTTAAAAAAAATCGGACGTGTACAGTACTGTAGAATGTTTTAACATAGATTAAAGATTTTTTTCTTTTTTCATTGGTTGTAACACTGCATTAGTATGACGTCTTAATATTTTGTTCAAAAATGGCTGGTGAATGCAATTTTGGGTTGCTTCAGTGGTTTTATTGCTTGCTTAGTGGAAACGCTGAAAAGTTTTTTTTTAAAATAAATTTGGAACTGATAGACAAATTGTTTGTCCCAGGATATAATTTCTAAAATCCTTCTTGTGAGAACAAACAAACGTGAAGGAAACTATTGTTGGACAGTTATATAGAAATGGTTTAGAAATGCGGAACAATCTGCACTTGAAGAATGATACAGTCATTTATAATATTGGGTCAAAGTTGTCCGCTTACCTTTCCTGATGACCCCATGACTGTCTCCAATATAATTATTGGTATCATCTATAACATTCTGAAACAGAAGGGACGACAGTTAATTCTATAAAAGCACATTATCTAATTAATTGAAGTTAAAGGAAAATGTGTTGTGAAAAAACCAAAACGGTAATCAGTATTATGGTTACTATAGCAACATAGTATAAATGTCGTAATTTCTGAAATGAAAGGTAACCATAATCTGTCACTTGCCAAGATGTCGAGTACTTTCCATCAATCAAAAAATGTATCAACATGGCTGTTAATGGCTACAAAAGGTACACGTAATTGAGTTTCACTTTAAATTTCAAAAACAAAGATATTTGAAATGGTAGATAAATATCTTCAATTTCGATGGGATGTGTTATCAAATTTTAAATCTACACTATCAAAATCATTTATAGTGAAAATTACAATTCATTCACCCGAAACTATTCATTGCAATTTTAGATTTGTGAGAGTGGTCAATTAAATGGACATTAAATGTGGATAGAAGTGAAGGTCTGTACCGGCCAGTAATGGTCAGTGTATTGTGCAATGTCAATGGAATGTCATTGTAGGTTGACCTAAAAATGTCGTGGGTTTAATAGGTATTGTATCATCTTTCCGGCTTAGATTCCGATCCCAAACTGGACTTCAGTCATGGTCAAGTACCTGTAAGCATTGTATAATGTGCTGCTAACACGAATACCTCTAAATGAACTTAGGAATTATCATTTTGCAAATGAACACAATGTTTTATTGCTGTTCTTCATCTAAAAGTAACACTGAGATTTTCAACAAACTCGTTTCTCACTTCAAGATGGTTCCTTCAGCCATCATGCAGTCATCCTAATATCATCAAGCAAAATATTATACAAAAAAAAAAATGCTTTTGGTCCAGAAATAGAACAGATACCCTATAAATTCCCATTGCTCATTTGTCACAACGTTGTTGATATTTGTGATCGCACCTAGTGATAAAGTGGCAGTAAAGCGATCGTTAAGTTTGATACATTGTCTGCTAAACGTTGGCAATACATTGCTACAAAATTTTCGTTATTCATTTTCCTATTTTTTATCTCCAATAAGTATAGCATAAACAATCAAGATCTTGAAAGTTTAGGACGGTGTACTGCGGGAAGAACAAACTGAACCTGATAAAAGAGGGCGTGAGATTTGGCATTGCTTTGAAATGGTCTGGGAGTAATAATTACATTTTTCATCAAGGTTGCATAATTTTCCTTAAGTGTTATTGTTAGAAAAGGTCATAACATATATAGATTTTGTCAGCGGTGTAATTCAGAGTCATGGGGTACCCTGAATTATATTTTCACAGTGGGTTTTAGACATTAAGTTGCTATTGTTGTCCTTTATATGTAAGAAGTCTACGTCGACGCGTGAAATCAGACCCCTACCTACAAATTGAATACGTGTCATGACACCAATAAAAGATTAGGTTTTTTGTTAAATTATGGAGAATTTTTCGCGGATATTATTTAAAGGAGAAAAAAGTCTCTTTACAATGTAGAATTGGCGAAATATTTAAGTAGCAAGTGAGGAAAACAACTTGGTTATCAGCAAAATAATCCATTTTTATTACCTGATACGCGCGTTAAAATTTGTTCTAAATTTATGAAAAAAATAAAAATAACATCGACTGTAAATTTACTTAAAATTGAGATGTAATGGCCGGATACACACATCATTGGTAAAATTTTTAAAAACACATTTTATGTTATTTCGATGTGATACAAGAGGCACGAATATAATTTTCCTGTCTAATACCATAATATATTTTTACACCTCGACCTGGAATGAACAGGTACAATATCAAAATAAATAAAAATTTATGATTTATGTTTAGTTCTGTAACAAATTAGAATAACGACAAAAAATCTTGTAAATTGTATATGTAGATATTTTATTTTCAAAATATAAAAGGGGATCCTTGGAGTGAGACTTTCTTAAATAATTAAATTGCGTTGTATGTGGTAAAAACCACTAAGGATAAAAAACTTAAACATTTAAAAATACTTACAACACGAGCAAAATCTTATATTCATATTCCATAAATGTTATGCCTAATATAAAGAAGTCATTTAATAGTCTAGCTAACGCGTGCCGTTTAGTTTAGCCCGGGGTGCACTCCAAGCTTTTGAATGGCTTTATCTGTTATGTGGTGTAGATTGCACTTGTAATGTCCCCAGGATACATAACAATACAACAGTCAATAAGTTTGTTTGTATTTTCATTTAAAGGACCAAAACAAATACTAATATTAATTTAATTTTTTCACCTTTAATTTCAAATCAAATATTTTGTTTCAATTCCTTTTTAAATCCATGTAAAGTGTTTCGTCAGGCGACATTTTCCCACCCTAGTTGATGCTGAATTTTATAGAAGGTGATACTCTGGGGATGAATTGAGACCATTCAAAATGTCATGATTTCGATTATTCAAGAAATGTTGAAACTTTCATTTGTAAGTAGTAATTTGAAACTATTCAGATAACGTATAATGACAGACGTTTCAGGAGATCTACGACTTTTATAACCCTCAATTTTAGAGAATCATCATTTAAACCTAATTCTAACTACTTTATCAAATTCATTTTAGTACAACGGAATCTCAACAAGAATAAATAAGCATTTTGAAAATGAAGAAAAAAAAATAAGAAGATGAATATGAAATTTCTCTACCTGATGGACGCCGTCTTCGATAGCCTGCATCACTGAATTATGGTGCACAAAAGAAGGGTCATGTTCAGCAAACCCTAAATGGCCACCAGGGACTAGAACATCAGACCTTCGGATTCCTCCGTAGTCCAGTCTACGGGTATCATTTGGTGCTGTAAGTCCATGCATGTTATGTATGGGTTCCTCCTTATAACGTATGGCTCTGCTGTCTGGAACGTGAATTTGTTGATAATTTTGGGATCCTGGATGAAAATTACTTAAATGTGAATAAGAGTCTGTATTAAAATGTGCATGGTGAAATTCCATCCCTTGCTGAGCCTGCAGGTTATACGGCGGAGGGAAGTATGGGGGCTGGAAATCAGACGTTGGAGTGTGAGATAATCTTGGAGCTGGCGGGAATGTCCCTGTTGTTGACATAGAACTGACCAGCTGTCCGAGTCCTCCGTGGCTGGACACATCTCTCCGGTCCTAAAAATAAAAAAGAAATTTCTAAGACTATCGAAAATGAACGAAGCTCGACGTCGAAACATAAGTTTATGTACATTTTTACGCTGTATGATTAAAACCCCTTAAGACTTCTAATAATCGCAAATATATTAAATACCTCTGCTTCAACGGTTCCGTTATATGCCGTCGGCATCTCTCGTTTATAATAGTTTGGCGACTGATCTAGATCCGTAATAGAAGTTCCGTTCACTTTAGCTTGTCCTGTCTCCTCAGCTGTAGCAACGTGATTATGACCCACGGGACTTACTTGGGCCATTACGTGTTACCACTAAATATGTCCCGATGGATCTGCTTGTGACTGTAAAATTTCAATTTAGTTCCATATAATATTCACTAATCACAGTACTTCTTCCTTCTGTTTAAAAAAATTCCGGGATAACTTCACAAAAATTAAAAGTTTTTTTTTTAATCAGGAGTCCAACATCAGTTTAGATTCTTCTTATACACATCTAGCCCAAAGGCACATATCCAAAATAAACCCGGAGCACTGTTTTAAGTGTATTATAGGACAAGCCTATCATAGCACGGTTCAGTGACGAAAAATAACAAACCGAGACGAAAAGGCGGGGTTTATGAGTAATATTTCAGTCTGTTAATGGTATACAAAAATTAATTGACAGATTATAAGCCCGCCCTATTTGTAATACCGCTCAGGATAACAGAGTACAACTCAACAGAAAATACTTCAATTGAATTAACGCTTTATAAAATAAATGAATGGGAAGCATCGAAATGGGATTTTGTACAATTAACGATGTTTACTCAATTCTTTTCAATGAAGTTTTCCGGATTGACTCGAACAGGAGTGAAAAATGATGGAATTTTTCACGCTTGAAATTTCTTGTATATGAAACTGTCTATTCGAATTATTCAAATCTGAATTGAAAATTTTAAACCATTGTCTGCTGATGAGCGATACAAACAAATTCACAATAAAAAGGAAATTGATTCTAAACAAACGTTAGACCGTGTATTTTTAATTAAACGATACATGGTCATTTCTACAACCCCCAGTGTCAAAACCAGTGTCGGTTCACTCTTTTAGTAAACTTTTTTTTTCTAATAAGAATGGCAGAATATATGGTCAAATAAATTATTTATTGCTATTTATTTTTTAATCAACAGAGGTATTATTTTGTCCAGAAAATCCACACGTTTTTGTGAATAGCTTCATTAGTCTATTTGTACAACAGACTATCCAATTAACATAGATTAACACATTTTTACATTTTAGAAGATTTTCCGTAATGGGATTTTGGCGCCTAAACTTACTTACTGAATTTTCTCAAGGATCCGAAAGACAGGGAAAACAATCTCCATTGTTCTTAAGCTTTTACCATATCCACGTGAAATAACAATGTCGTCATCATAACAAATGAAAACCGAAAAACCTATTCTACTCAGATACTCTGAGGTTTTATTATTATATTTGACAATTCAGAGAAATCACAACAAAACTCAAAAATATAAAGATAAACGTAAGCTGAAATTATATCTTCACGCCTCCTTCCTTGGAGAAAAAGCATTTTAAAAAATAAAAATTCAAATTTCTTTGCAAAACGGTTTGAAAAAGTCAGTTGCATCTCTCCTTGGAATATAAAAATATTATTTATTTTTCATTTCGCAATTTTTTTTTATCATATACAATAATTTTTGTGCAGCCAATGGATACTCTGGCACAGAAACAAATGCATTAAACAATATAACAAATCTTTAAACAAATAAATGCAGAATATTGTTTGTAAATTTATTTATCATTTAATTGAAATCATTTCACCAAAAAACTGCTCGACATCATTTTACTTCACGAGGCAATTTACCCCATCCTAATAAAGTCTTTTCAATGCAATTTTATCTTTTTATATAAAAACGTTTGGTTTCTTTCATCAAAGTGAAATTTAGAGAGTTTTTTTGTATTGAGGATTTCAAATGTGTCAGATTCGTAAGGATTATTATGCTATCAATTTATGATTTACATTAAATATTTTGTTGATTCTTTTAAGATAGAAAAGATGAAAAATAAAACAATAAAACGACAAATAAATAAATAAATAAATAAATAAAGAAATAATTTATAAAATCAGCAAAGTCTATGCAGATCTGAAGACATCTGCACTAATTTCTAATTCAACTATATATAAAATATGTATACACTGAAAACATGCACACATATCCATGTATATACGCTTTAATCTGAATTTTTTTTTTAAGTACACGAAAAAGAACTCCGTGTCCTTTTTTAATTAGACATCCATATATTTAATAGAGAGACATATAATTGTTATAAATGTCTCTGATTTAAGAATACCACATGATGCATTTATCCATAAGTAGCTGTATTTAATTGTACACTTTGAAATAGCAGATGACTTATGCAGTTTATATCTAATCCAAAAGTCTCATTTTCACAAAGCAAACATGATGTTTTAAATCGTACGATTTTGCAAATAGCTTGAAGGAAAACTATATTGATTTGACTTGAGATCTTCTGTTTTAGCCGTAATACGTTATGACAATTTTAAAGGAGGTCTGATACTGTTGTTCTAAGTGTTTATCTTTAAATTAACTTAAAATTAATATTGTTTACTTAAACATTTTCAAGTATTGTTCAAAAAGTAATATGAACATCGAAATCGTTCCATGTCTTTCCGTTTTAAACTGTGAACATTATGCAACGTGAATACACACCAAGCATTTCGGTATGATTTTTGCAAGGATGTTTAAAGATGGGATTAGAAGAAGAATAGTGGCCATAAGACGATTTTCCCTCTATTTTGCTGACCACTTATTACCTTTATGTTTTCTATACGGAACAGGTATTCGATTTAAACAACGTATCGCCCTATAAGTGGTTTTGTGTTGCTTTTGCAATTGTTACATGGCTGAAGTGTGGATTGGTATTTGGTCAACAAAAGGGATTAAGTAAACTCGAGACAGACCGGCGCTACTGTTCAATGTTGTAAAAATACATTCCCAACAAATTAAAGTTTTCCATTTAAACCAGAAACAATTGCAATGTCCCCTGTAAAGTATTACAGTTTTAAGAGGAGTGAAAAGCTAGATTTTCTTATCTTCTTAATTGGCTTTTTCAAAATGAAAAAAAAAAAAAAAATTGTGTTAATGCAATCGTCGTGCTGAAAATAGACAGTTCAGACCACAAAAATCTAAAACCTCAGTTGTGTTTCATTTGTCTTATTTTTTTCTTCAGTTTGAATCCGAATGTTTTTCTTTAAATTACATGAACCTTTCACCTGTGAGAACGTTATTTTCATTAATTGTTCACGTACCATGTAAAAGGAATAGTCCGGAGACTAAGGTTACAGATATTTTGATGTATTTTTTATATACTTTAATAAACAATAATGTACCCCATTTATCACTGGTACATGTAAGGATGAATCAACAGACGGTCCCCCATTGATCACGACAAGTTGTTTGTCTGTTCTGATAACTAAAATTAATTTGACCATTTTGGTCTAGTACCTATAATTTGTTGCTTGTCTACAAATTGTGGGTGTAACCTGATAAAATGTCAGAGTTTCGTCATCAGATGAACAACTAAGTTCTTTCATCCACATCTCTCATCTTTTATATACTGCAAGATTGTATCATTTATCTCACCCTGAGTAAAACGGGAGGACCCGTCAACACATATAATATCCACAAAAACAATGAATGATATTCGGATATTAACGACAAAAGGGATATTATGATGACCTTTGTTTACAAAACACCTGTTACAAAGACAGTTAGGTCTTTTTTAAAAGACGGGCTTGTGTGTGGTATAAAATATCATATTCTTCACTATATCTTTTTTTATCATTTTATATGAGTGAATTTTGGGCTCTAGATGGAAATGAACGTTTCTCAAGGAAATTTTGTATTAAACTATGCCTATGACTGGTTATACGATAGGCCGCTATTAAGGCCTCAAATTTTCCATGATGACCTCTATATCTGCAAATATCTCGATTAACTGATGTCGCTTTTCATCCAAACATTTCACAGATTTTCAATATGCCTTTCACTATGTATCTACAGATTTAGTTTTTGGAAAATAAAGAAATTATGAGCCCGCAAAATTGGCTGTGGGATGGTACAATTTTGCATCCAGGAATGAATCTTTTTCCGTTCACTACTTTAATCCTTTATCTAGAATAAAGGCGTCTTAGAATTTTGAATTTCTCTTTTTATAAAAAGAAATCTACATTATGAGCCCTCAAAATTGGCTATGGGAAGGTACAATTTTGCATCAAGGAATGAATCTTTTTCCGTTCACTACTTTAATCCTTTATATATAAAGGCGTCTTAGAATTTTGAATTTCT
>JAOXYH010000001.1:302186-312243 GCA_028566455.1 Botula fusca | reverse complement strand
ACAGGGACCAGACGAGTTTTCATATGTACATATATACTTATATACCAAGTATATATGTACATATGAAAACTCGTCTGGCCAAGTATATATGTACATATGAAAACTCGTCTGGCCCCTGTGTAAAAGGAGTGATTTTTTGGACGGAAAATATTTATCATGATCAGGCCTTTTGCATTGAATGTCTTCTAGAATACCCTGTCTACAGTATGTGAACTTATCGTTTCCTAAATGAAAAAAAAAGTTGGGAGGGAAATTTTCAAAATTTTAAAATTTTATCTTTCTTCGTATTTTTGTGTTCCATGAACTTGATAGGTGACCGATTGAAGGGTTATCCGTATGACATTCCAGGAAAAAGTTGATCCCCTTTTTAATTTATTTTGATATATATACTAATACGAATTCCAGTAAAACTGACCCCCTTTTTAAATTTATTTATATATACAAGTATAAGGCCGCGACCTGTGAACCTTCTCCGTTCCGTAACCACCGATTAGATTGAATAATTTGTGAATTCCGAATGATATATATTTTATTGAATAACATACCGGTGATGAATCGACTGTCGTGAAACCGCGCTTCCCTGTGTTTACTTAAAACCAACCAATACATCAACGTGGTCTTTGAAAATATGAAGAACTACGCAAAAGTTGTCCCCATGAAGTTCTATTTGTAATATTGTGTATAAATTAAAGAGTGTTTTTAGAAAACTTGTTCAATATAATTCCATTAAAACTCAATATTTCAATCAAAAGGGGATCTTTCTAACTTATAGCAAGAAAGAATTTATACCAAGATAATTCCTTTCAAACGAACTCATTCTAAATCAATCAAAAGCAATTAAATTTGTAAAAACTGATAAAAAGATGTTAAAAATGCAATTCAATCAGTTTTTCTTTTTTTGATCTGTATTCTCGTTCTTGTATCTGCACGTGCATAAAGCCATTTACCAGAAAAATAAATTGTCATCTAATCTGAAAGCTCTATGCCAAAGATGTTGACGTATTGTTTTAAATTTACGGTCTTTGACGGACAGACCGGTACGTCGACTGAACAGTCTTCCGTCCGTTTGGTGACAGCCAAGCAATCTGTCAAAACGTTATTTCTAATTTCTTGTTTTCGTATTATTGTTTCATTTATTGAAATATGATATACTAATCATAGTCATATTTGCCGATTTATAAAATCCATAACGACATTTTTATACGATTTTAATGACCCAATTATTCCCTCCACACGTCGACCTACCGTGTGTAAGTGTACTCGGATAAGCGATGGGATAGTAAAGTCAAATAGATTTTTAGTATTCTTTTTGATCAAGTTTTTTTTAATATCCATATGATAAAACTTCTGAATTTTGTTATAAACCTAGTTGCAAGCCAACAGTCCAGATTTTTTTTATTTTCCCCAAAATACCCCAAAATGTAAATGTTTAATAAATAGCACTAAACATCCTGCAAATATGATTTTACAGAAAAGGATACATTCACAGATACAAAAATAACAAGTATTAAAGAAAATAAAAAATCAAGTAGAAATATATGATTGGTTTATTTAAAATTTAAACTACTTTCAAGGAATCTAATGTCGAAGTACATACGAAGATAAGGATATATAAAAAGACTTAACATTTATGATTCTACTACTATTTTTAAGGGGGAGAAAGAAGTACATGAAGAGTGACAACTGCTTCAGGGGTACAGTCAAAAAGACAAAAAACAAACACAACATAAAACTACTGATTTTTAGATTAAATTATGTCATCTTAAGTGTCATAATTATCCACCTCAATATCTACATTTTTCTTTAAAAACTTGAAAAACTACATTTTTGAATTCACTGTGAAATAAATTGGTAGTGTAGATAACATCTTATTGTGGTCTGTTATTTAGTAAAAGTTTACTTAATGTAATTGAATTTAAAAATGAGTTTAAAATGACAAATTAAACGGATGTTTAATTCTGCCAGTTCGTTTTAATGGACATTGTATTTATATTTCAATTTATTTTATTTGGAATAAGAAGGAAATTGTTTCTCTTAATTAAATATGAGGTTGCTTACGATTGCCATAGCATTATAAAATTTTGTTGAACATAAATATTGAAAATGCATTAATTTGTAAATTTAAACATATTTTTCCTTTTATCTAAACAAAAGAATAAGCACAAAACCATAATATTCAGTCTGCGAAGAACGAAGTCGAAACAGCTGCTGTTGAAGTGTAACATAATTTTAACATTTATCTCACACAAATGAATAATATCCAAAAATGACAAAATTATTTGTATATTTTAAATTTTGTTTTTTGTTTTATTTAGGAAGACAAAGCGGAAAAGACATATATTTCACTCTACAGCAGGTCTCGCCGTCGAGTATGGTAATCACCTATAGAACAATACCAAAAACTACATCCTATGATTATCATTTGATTTAATTTGAATGAAAAGGGGGAAATAAAGTCGATTAATAATTTCTATAATTGAGACATTACCACAATTTGTACACAAAGGTAGCCGAGTTGAAAAAAGATAAAAAGTGATTATCTAGTATAATTACTGTGATCTTGTTGATCATGCTAAATGGTTTACTTTCAAAGCTAATTGAGTGTTTGAGTGTTATCTTGCAAGGTTTCAAATATGATAAATAATTCATACACATCAACGGATGACAGAGAGATGTTTAGATATATCAAATAGTCGGATGTCACCAAGTTATTAAAAATGCATCATTTTGAAAATAAAAGTATAATTGTATTAGAAAGCGATCGGTTTTCGTTTCAACACAAATGCTATTTTTTGAAACAACGTCATCTCCATATCGAGTTACAATTTTACTTTTTTCTCAAACATTTCTTATTTTGAAAAGGAATTAAAAGCTCAATATTTTTGAAGTGGAATATGTATCAAAGGATTTTAAATTTTAAATTTTCTTGTTAGGTTAATTATAACTTGGCGTAAGCATACCCAACAAAAATAATATTGATAAGTGTTTATCTCTGGATTTTGTATTCATAAAGAAGTTATAATCCGTATGTCTGAGAATTGTACAAATAAACCCGTACGATGGAGCTAAAAGGAACCGTGGGCATTTTATCAGGTGATATATTGAATAATTCTGAAATCTATACGTTATAATCTGACGGGATTTCAGATTTTCTGTTCTAAGGATGCATCTACAAAAATACAACTGAAAATTAAATCCTAGTCTTTCATTCGGAAAATGTATTTCTAAAAACTCCCGAAATGACGATAACGGAGATTAAAACTCAAAACAAAATCTAAACGGTTCAGGTTAGTCAATGCATCTTATTTTGACAAGAAATGTACAAGTTCCTCAAGGAACTATAAAACTGACATTTGTTATAGAAATATTTACACCTCGTTAGAATACAGATTGATATTAAACAACTATATAAATTATTATGATATGTATTTAAACACTTAGCAGTAACCACCGGCTAAGGTTCTAAAATGTATCTTTAAAAATTCACAAAAGTAATGTAACATATACCAAGTCCCAGTAATTATTTAATCATGTTAAATGAACATATTAGTTATACACGGAAACTTTTAAGCAAATTGTAGCTATTAAGTAAATTGCATGCTGCAGGGATAGGAGAGTATATGGGGGTAAAGAATGTGCCTACCTGCCACGGACTGTTTGGTTCTATAGCTAGGAATGACATCTCTGCCCCAAGTTGTTGTTAAAAATCACCAAATATGCTGCCAGAAAAAAATCTAAAATGACCGATCAATGAATTAAGTTAGCTTCGATGGATACTTCACAGTTCCATATCAACTTTCTTGGTGCTTAAAGCTATGGAGCAATACACAGCTAAGAAACGAGTCTCCTTTATCGGTAAGAATGTCCAAAAGCAAACTTTCTTGTCTTGACCTAAAGCATATATCGCAACTTCGTTAACATTTCTAATTGAATGTGAATCTGATTCTTAAAGTTTATTTTTTGTTGCACCGAATGAAGCGTTCTGATTGGTTGTCCAGTCAGTTCTATCTATCAGGGGGTGTTAACGATATTTGGGATGATATAAATACATTATCACCGTTTATCATCTACGCATGTTTTATTTCAATTCACCGTGTGTCAGCATTAAACACCTGTACCACTGATTAAAATAAATAATACACGGTATTATTATATAAGTTTAAAATTCGTTAAAATAATTTTTCGATTTCAAAATACCTAAATAGTGTGCTAAAGAAATAACGATATTAAAGCATTAATCTGACACGGCGTAAATAATAACCGAATAAACCCCAATGTAAACAAGAAGAGGATTAATTCCGGAGAGAATCTGTACCGTACCAAATTCTGAAATACCTATTTTCCACCCGACTTCATCCTTTCAGTTTATTTGAATAACATTAATAGATGGGTCCAACCAAGTAGTTCAGAAGACGTTTGTTTTCCCCTCAAATTACTATAAAATAACACAGAAAATCGCACCTCTCCCGTTGTGCTCCTTTCAATGTTAAATGTTCACGGACTTGGACTGAATAAAATGATACACTGGCGAGGAATATTTTATGCCCCTTTGAACACGTTTCCTTAGCATTGTCTGAGGAATAAATTACAACTTCTCGTCATTTCACACATTTTTGTCAGCTTAGTATTAAAAGTAGTAATTATACACCCAAATCATAATTATATTCAATTTTCTAACTTATACTTTTGCCTTCATCACATCTTAAAGCGTGAAATTTGAACACTTTGAAATGTTTACAAAACGTCCTTCGACCATCTGACCATATTTGTCGGTCCTAAATCGTTCGGTTAACAAGTTAAATCTGAAAATACCCCAAAGTCTTCCAATAGTGTTATTAAAAACAGCAAAATAGTTTTACAACATAATCAAAATAAACATGTTATTTTACCTGATGGGGCCAGACAACACTACTTTCTCCAAGGGCCGGGGGTTACGTCTTAGAAGGTCGAAAATCAAGATGGTTTTGCCTTGTGCCAAAGGGACATTTTATGTTTCTATAAGATTATTTTCGCGCAGAGGCGTCTTGTTTAATAATCTCTTACTTCATATAGAGTTTGACCCTCCAGAATTCTAAACATTGTGTTTAGAAGTATGACAGCAAAGAAGGAAAAAATTCTTTTTCTTGATTCAGAAACTACAGAATTTGGAATAATATCACCAAATATTGTCAGACTGAGGTGCTAGTGGATATAAATATAAATTTATTTGAAGTTTGTGAAGTGGAATAATAAATAATAAGATGAAGCAGGACGTTCTGGATTTTCAAAGTATATTATGTTGATGGATAATTTCCTTATATGACTGTCGTTTTCAATAGAATTGCGTATAATAGTGTTCTGCTGAATTTTCCATGTAGACACGCAAGTATACATTCTGACTTTTGTTCACTTATTAATAAAAGAAAATCAGTGGATTTGTTCCGTCTTGCCAAAATGAAAAAAAAAAAAAAAAACTCGCTCTTTAATGCAATACAGCAAACAAAGTTTTTTTTAACGATTTACTGTGATTACACTGAAAACAGCACACACATATCATTTACAGACTTATTGTTGCATTTTCCATTAAGAATCCAATCAGATCCATTGCATCTCTTTTACTTAACAATTTAACACCCACTGAGTTCCAATGAAAGAGGTGATTGCTTTCTATTGAGTTCTGTTCATTGCTATGTACATTATTAGATTTTCTTTTCGATAGGTTAGCTACAGAAATTGATTTCTTAGATTAAATATTAACCATTAATCTCCGGAAAAGAGTCATTGTTTTACCGGACGTTTCATTGTTTTAGAATTGACCATTGTTGGGAAAGAACAATTAGAAAATGACTGTCAGTGAAGCCGATAATTATTGGAGAAAAATCATGAATTAACGTTGAAAGCAGGTGCAACTTCGACAGAAATTATTTGTTTACTTCGAAAATGAAATAAATAAATGAGGTTATCAATCACAAAAAATGGAAGCTTATTTAATAATTCATAAATGTAATTTGCATATTGCACAAAATGCATTGTGGATGTGAAATCAATTCATTGACTTTGTGACATTTAATGTCCACTCAACAGTTAAATCTTACTTTAATTTAATATCAATTATATATGAATTCTCACTATAAGTAAATGTTACAAAAGTTGATTTAGTGAGAATGGACCAAAGAATATTATGACTAATAGCCAAGTTTTCTGTCGGACAAAAATCCTTGTAATTTTATATGATATTACTCATAAATATTTGGCCGTCCAGTGTCAGATCACTTTAGAAAATAACAACAAAGACAATCAAAATGAAAAACTACTTCAGGTAAAATTTAAAATTCAAATTTGATAGACAGTAAAATTAAAAAGTTTTTGCATTCTTCCGTTACTTTTAATTCCTTTTTGATTTGGAACTAAGTATGACCTTCATTCACCCTCACTAGATTACTTTTATTGAAATGAAACGTATCGGTTTTAAAATAATTTCAGATTAAACTGAAATTTAAGATAAAGACAACATACCCAATTTTACAGTAGATCTAAAGAAGACGATGTGTCACATGCTGACAAACCCATGAAATACAAAGGGTTCTTTGGATGAAATCGAAATTTCACATTTTGTTCAGATGCAGTATATTCCAGTTTTCTTATAATTAAAGCTTTTATCTTTCGCTAAAACATACATTTTATGTTAAAATGTGATTTTTTAATCGTTGAGGATAATTGGCCAAGAAAATGCATGGAGACAGTGTATGACATGAAGTGTATGTAACTGTATTTATATTTTACTGCTATCATGTCCCGAATTAAAGGAGTATAAATAATTCAACAAAATAATACATGTAAATTCCACAAATAAATTAATCAAATGCAAAAATATATTTTTACTCAAATATTGTTACCCGGATTCCATTTGTTTATTATTTTATTCTAAAGTTTAAAAGTAATATCTGGATGTTTGTCTAACTTTTAAATATACATCTATGCTTTATGTATTTATTTTATAACAAATCAGAGTTGCTCACTTCTGGGCAATACTTTTTTAATTCATTGTTTGTGCTTTCGAATTTTAAATAAATTTGACATGGAAGGGGAATCGAGCATCCCTTTCACTGAAAAAAAGAACTTTAAATAATGCTATTTTTGACGGATAATTTTGCTTGGATCCAACCCTTTCAAAATCTTACCACTGATATTCCTTCTGAATAAATTTGTTTATTTTTCAACTCTCGTTGCATAATAATACGATTCACATTTAAAAGCACCGTTCCAATATATTTTAACAAATACAAAGAAACGATTTGTCCTACCTGTGCCCTGAGGTGTTGCAATAGAAGACACCTCTTCATTAAAATAGCATGCTACCTGAACTTAATTCTTTATTAATTTTTCTCCTTTGATCAGAACAAGTTAAACGTGTAATGTCAAATTTCAATTATTCTTTAATAACACAAGACTATCGCCAAAAATTGCATGATATTAAATTTCAATATTATTCCTAACTTTTTTGTATCTCTAATATTATTCTAATGACAATACGATGTTTATAGCAAGATATTGGGATCATTTGCGAATGATACAAACAAATAAAACATAAAATGTTCTTTCAGTCTGACCTGTTTTGGCGAGATCTGTCTTAATACCCGGAAGTACCTCACTGAATCGTATGTTTTTTATACGATCACACACGAGATCTTACTCATTTAAACGTAAGAGTTTATATGACATCTACAAAAGTGAATAGTCTGCTGTTAAAAGAAACAGGGAGATCAGTAAAATTGGCACAGTTCTACAAAAGTAACAGATTCTACATATTTGTCCAATGGCTAGTTTTATTAAGTATAAGGCTCTGTTTCTGTGAAAACAAGAACATACTGGACGTCTGTATTTTCGTTGCATTATGTAATCTTTTATCAAAATGATTTTTTTTATTTTTCACAATTTACAAACCGTAAATACGACATGCTTACACGGCACACGACACACTAGGTTAGAAATACTAATATTCCATATTTAAAACCAAGAGGATATAGATAGACTAACATACGAATATATGAGCAAATAAACGCCGTTCTCAAACTTCAGTAAGCTTATGGAATTTGATTTTTCTGTTGTATTGCTTGCTCAGTATAGTTTGTACTTTGCCAATCGTATAATGTCAGACCTGTATATTTTGGTATCGAGGTTGCATATGTTTACTCTATATAGTCTTTAGCCTTTGTCAAGCGTATAGCAATAGACCTGTATATTTTGGTATCAAGGTCGCATATGTTTGCTCAGTATAGTCTGTAGTCTTTTCAAGCGGACATAGTAACAAATCTGTATATTTTGATATTAAAGTCTCGGTTTTCCTGTATATCTTTCTCAATAATCCAGTTTTATATCATCAACTCTCTATATCCGTGCATAAAAAGCATAATATCTGGATTATCTCTCTATATCCTTGCTTAATAAACATACGAACTGGATATCTTTCTTAGTTAGTCAGTTTTGTGGCATCAGCTGTATATATCCTTGCTTTATAAGCATAATATAATACTCAGTAAACCAGTTTGATGGTATCAGAGCTCTATATCCTTGCTTAAATCTGAACATCTTTCTCAAAAGTAAGTTTTATGGCATCAGATTTCTATATCCTTGCTTAATAAGCATCATATCTGGATATCTTTCTCAGTAAGTTAGTTTTATGGCATCAGCTCTATACATGTATATCTTTGCTTAATAAGCATAATATCAGGACATCTTTCTTAGTAAGTTAGTTTTATGGCATCGGAGCTCTATATCCTTGCTTAAATCTAGATATCTTGCTCCAACGTCAGTTTTATGGCATCAGTTCTCTATATCCTTGCTTAATAAGCATCAGATCTGGATATCTTGATCAGTTAGTCAGTTTTGCGGAATCAGCTTTCTATATCCTTGCTTAATAACCATCAAATTTGGATATCTTTCTCAATAAGTCATTTTTGTGGCATTAGCTCTTTACAACCTTGCTGAATAAGCATCAAAACTGGATATCTTGACCAGTAAGTCGGTTTTATGGCATCAGCGCTTTCTATATTATTGCCTTATATGCATCAAATCTGGATATCTTTATCAGGAAGTCAGTTTTATGGCATTAACTCTCTATGTCCTTGCTGAATAAGCATTAAAACTAGATATGTTCCTCTTGGTTATATCTGTCAATCTCTTGTTTTGTTTTATACCGTTTTGTATTTTCTGTCTTGTCTTTTATATATGTTGAGGAGAGCTACTCGTAGCCTACGGGCTGTTAGCAATCCTCTTTGAATAATAAGCATTAAATAAAAAAAAACCTGGATATCTTGATTAGAAATATTTAAAAGAAAAGAGTATGGAATACATGCAGGAAAGAAACTAATCCACATCTTTCATGTATCCAGGCTTAGTAAGCATCATATTTGGATACCATTCTCACTTTTTCAGTTTAATGGCATCAACTCTGTGCGTCCTTCCTTCATAAGCATCAACTCTAAATATTTGGTCCAGTAAGTCACGTCTATACCATTTCTGTATATCCATACTTAATAAGCATAAAATATGGATATCACTTCAGTAAGTCAGTTTTATGGCATCATACTAACTTTATAATTAGTATCAAATCCGTCCATTTAAACATGTAAAAGTTGTCGAAAGCTCTCAAAATTGCATCCAAACGCCATTTGATATATTCCGAATCAATATTTATAGGACAAATAAGTATGATTGTGGTATGAGTTTATTAAATGTGTTCATAAAATCAGCCCTTATGAGTGAAATAAATAGGACAGTGGACACAACTTTTTGATGGTTTATCGGAAGAATGTTCAAAAGACCTAACCAAATTATTACATTTTAGTATAGCGCATCTTATATCATGAACAATATACTGACTGAAGAAATTCCCCTGCAGCTTCTATTATCTGCATTTATTACATTTCTTTTAGAGAACATCTTTGTTGCCGAGACAATTCACTTTAAAGCAGAATAAGGATTTATTTCTGTTAAATTAGGTTTAATACGAAAACTTTTGTGATGAACAGAGTAATAAATTATTGTTGAAAGGACATAAATTTCAGTATTAAACATG
>JAOXYH010000001.1:260322-271305 GCA_028566455.1 Botula fusca | reverse complement strand
TATCTCGTTACATGTTGACTCAGTGATGACTCTTACTGCTGATCTAGAGTATGGCAAGACGTAAGTGTTCTCACCAGTCGCAGAATTCGTCTTCACATCTCTACTCTGATAGCCGCCATATAGCGTAAAACCACAACAATAAATCAATAAATCTCTACTCTGAGAGCCAGTCGTACTTTTAGTCCTATTTCCTTCGTCAATACAACCGATATCTTGAGTTGGATGTTGCTATTGCTCATTTTCAAAAAACATGTCTACGTCTTGTTTCTTCAAATGGTTACTGCGTCAAATACCCTATTCAGCACGTCGCGTTAGTCGACAACTTCGATCTCATCTTCTACCAGAAAATTTTCAATGTAATTCACCTCTTTCATGTGGTTGTCTCTACTTTGCCAGGAGTACCTAGTAATACCGCATCTCTTCGTTCTTTCTTGGAAAAGACTTCTTCGCGATCAAATTTCCGCTTGGTTCTTTCCTCAATGAGCTTCACCAACTTCTCCTTTGAATTTATACTATACCCCTTTACACCGTTTTCCTTCGCTATCCGACGGAGTTCCTTCATGGTCTCTTTCACCTGTATCTTGCATCCGATTGGGATGTTCTTGTCGCTGTCCTGTCAGCGCATTTGTTTGCTATGTCTCAAGCAGAGGCCATTGAGTCCTGGTTTATTCTTGCAAAACTGCCCCTGCTTCCTTCTTCCATGAAGCGCTACAGGGTAATGGGTGCTTTTCCGATTATCTTAGAGGGGTGATACACCTCTTGCGCACCACAGTTTTGACACATGCGGATCCTATCATCCAGCGCCATCATCATAGAGTTGTCGGAGCACTGCTGAGGAGTTGGGGTTGAAGTGATACCTTCATTCTCCAAGAAGAAATATCTCTGACGATCTTTGTTGTCGTACCAGTTGCCATTGTTTAATTTATATCAATTTGGAGGGATTCCATTTTCTAACAACACCTCTCTTTAAGGTGTCTCAAGCATCATTTACATAACCCATGATTCTGATTTATCTAGTAGTCACTTCAAACACGGTTTGTTTGCATTTCAGGGAAAAATGGACAATTTCACCTGAAAAGTATGGGAGTGTGGCAGAACTCTCATTCGACACTATTTCTCTGTCCTTTTATTTTATTCGCTGTCATATAGCCATTGCGTGCTGGTACGGGGTAAAACCACAACAATCAATCAATCAATCTCTTATTTTTAGTAATCATACAGGTAATCCAAGATTTCTACTAAAAATTTCTGTATTCTGTATGTACAGAATTTTGACTTCGGTCATTTAGTCCCAGTTGAAACACTGAGGCAACTTCTCTTCAGAATAAAATTATAGGGAACTCTGGAAATCTACTAACACGTAATTGAGATTGGGGTAGGGTTCTGCACCTTAGAACAAAAATTTCCTTTTTTGTATTCAAACACCAGAGAAAATATTACTAGATTGCCTGGATAGATAAAAGCGTGACAGTAAGCGTCTATCACATTTATTTTTTCACTATATATCTATTCTTGCATCACCACGTAGGCACTGGAAGTTTCCAGTTACGATTTTAAATTGTTGTTATAGGGTTTGTATGTTGGTATGGGTGAGGAATGCTATGTCGGAGATGAAGCCCAGAGCAAGAGAGGAATTCTTACTCTCAAATACCCAATTGACCAAGGTATCGTTACAAACTGGGACGACATGGAGAAAATCTGGCATCACACCTTCTACAATGAACTTCGTGTAGCACCAGAAGAACATCCAGTTCTGCTGACTGAGGCTCCACTCAACCCTAAAGCTAACAGAGAAGCGATGACAATGACCATGTTTGAAACCTTTAACTCGCCTGCTATGTACGTTGCTATTCAAGGAGTATTATCATTGTACGCTTCCGGTCGTACAACTGCTATAGTGTTGGACTCCGGTGACGGTGTAACACATAGCGTACCAATCTACGAAGGTTACGCCCTTCCTCATGCAACTATGAGGTTCGCTCTGAGTGGACGCTATCTTACCGACTATCTGATGAGAATTCTTACCGAACGTGGGTATTTATTCACAACGACAGCCGAGAGAGAAATCGTCAGAGACATTAAGGAAAAATTGTGTTATGTAGCTTTAGACTTTGAACAGGAACTGGCTAAAGCTGCTGCATCGTCATCACTTGAGAAGAGCTACGAATTACCTGATGGGCAAGTTATTACAATCGGCAATGAAAGATTCAGATGTCCAGAAGCCATTTTCCAGACAGGCATGGAATATGCCTGTATCCACCAAAGAACATATAACAGTATCATGAAATGTGATGTAGACATCCGTAAAGACTTATATGCCAACATCGTACTTTCTGGTGGCTCAACCATGTTCCCGGGTATTTATGATCGTATGCAGAAGGAAATGACAGTACTTGCCCCCAGCACAGTGAAAATTAAGGTATTTGCTCCACCAGAAAGGAAATACTCAGTTTGGGTTGGTGGTGCCATCCTTGCGTCACTTTCCACTTTTCAACAGATGTGGATCAGTAAAAAAGAGTACAATGAATACGGTTCATCAATTGTCCACAGAAAATGTTTCTAAACTGCAAAATAATTTTTTAACATTCGCAATTTTAAATGTTATGTTGGAGACAACCTATAATAAACCATTACTTTTTAACTAGGAGAGTAGAGGATCATTATATAACCAGGCTTCACACACACACACGACGTATGAAATTATTTAATTTTATTATGTCCAAATGCATTTGAATACAATTTGTGCTTATTTTAAAACATATGAAAACACCGTGTAATGACCTCCAAATAAATAAGTTATAAATAAATTTCCCTGACTACTATTTTATAACTAAACGCAGTAAAGCAGATAAAAAACATAACTAGCCATATATATCATAAACTAAACATTGAGAATATCTGAAACATCTGAAAGACACAACAGTAAGCTGCGGATGAACGAAATGAAGAGATAAATATAGAAAAATAATATTAGAATCTATAGCGTCATTTATCTAAGCGATAAGCGGATCAAATGAGATGAATGAACTACTGGATCTTCTTTTTGCTACAAAAAGTGGATAATCACCATGACAACGCTATATTTACATCTTCTGTATATAAAGCGTTCTTATGGTATTGTCCACTTTATTCGTAAAAGAGATTCACAATTACCAGATTTCACATAAAAAAAATATCGTCTAAAATCCATCTTCATTAACTCATAAAAGGAGTATTCTGCTGGTTTTAATGTAACGAAGGCTTTTGGTGAGCTTGACTTGCTGATTTTTTTCTGCTAAGAATTTCTGTCCATCTGTTAAGTTTTCATGATAAAAACAGCTAAAAACACAACAGATGTACGTTTTATGGGCTATATAACGCATAAAACCGGGGCAAAGTTAGTTACTTATTCCTTATTCCTTATTCGAAATTGGCATAAGGAATAAGTAACTAACTTTATCAAGCTGTTACCTATTTTTAGCTCACCTTGCCCAAAAGGTCATTGTGAGCTATTGCCATCACTTTGCGTCCGTCGTCTGTCCGTCCGTCGTCTGTCGTAATCTTTCTAAAAAATCTTCTCTTCTTAAATCAAATATGGTCTGAATCGTCCTTACGGTATAACAAAGTGTGATACATTTCATACCGATTTTGGTGCATCGGATGTGCACATTTCGTAAATTAATTACATCGTCAGCGATGCTAGGGAGCAAAACTTTGGAAGACCACGACTGTTATCAAAAATATGTAAAAGCGAAAACATTCCAAAAATAACCGAAATAGGAAGCCAAAACCATCTGCGGACAGAGCTTTTCATGAGGGAGATAACTCCGTAGTTTTATTAAATTTTGGGGTATCTACTTTCAGAGTTGTGTCCAGTGGCCCGGATCATCAACCAACATGGTTTATATCTCCAAAAATATAACAGATGGAGAAAAACTGTGGAGGGCAAAAAAGATCAGCAAGTCAAGCTCTACAAAAGTCTCCATTACACCAAAATCGTCAGACGACTCCTTTTATGAGTTATTGGGGTTTTAAAGCAAATTTTGACGATTTTTGCTGTCTTTTGTCCAATATCTTGAAAATGATAAGAGATAGAGAGACACTGTACGAAGCAAAAACGATCAGCACCTCAAGCTTTACAAAAGTCTCCATTGCACCGAAATCGTCAGACCACTCCTTTCTTGAGTTATTGGCCTTTAAACGCAACTTTTGATGATTTTTGCTGTTTTTGGCCAATATCTTTTAAAAAAATCTTCTCCTCTGAAACTAAAAAGCCTTTAGAATCCAAATATGGTCTGAATCAGCCTTAGGGTATTTACTTTCAAAGCTGTGTGGCCGCTGTTGCTTAAATTACAACATAGGTGTAAAATGATCATTCTGGCTTATATCTCCAAAAATATAACAGATAGAGAAAAACTGTGGAGGGCAAAAATGATCAGCAAGTCAAGGTCTACAAAAGTCTCCGTTACACCAAAATCGTCAGAGGACTCCTTTCATGAATTATTGGGGTTTTAACGTAAAAAAGCAAAACCGATTAGCACCTCAAGCTCAACAAAAGTCTCCTTTAAACCGAAATCGTCAGGCCAATCTTTTCATGAGTTATTGGCCTTTAAACGCAAAGTGTGATGATATTTTTACTGTTTAGGGGCAATATCGTTTAAAAATCTTCTCCTCTGAAACCAAAAAGCCTATAGAAACCAAAATATGGTCTGAATCATCCTTAGAGTATCTTCTTTAAAAATTATGTCCGGTGACCCTGATCGTCAACCAACATGGCTGATGTTACTAAAAACAGAATATAGGTCTGGAGTAAAATTGTCATGCGATCATTTTTTCTTATATCTCCAAAAATATAACAAATAGAGAAAAACTGTGGAGGGCAAAAATGATCAGCAAGTCAATCTCTACAAAAGTCTCCATTAAACCAATATTGTCAGATCACTCCTTTTATGACTTATTGGGGTTTTAACGCAAATTTTGACGATTTTTGCCTTTTTTGCCCAATATCTTGAAAATGATAAAAGATAAAGTGAAACTGCAAAAACAAAAACAATCAGCACGTCAAGCTCTACAAAAGTCTCCATTACACCAAATCGTCAGACTACTCCTTTCATGAGTTACTGTCCTTTAAACACAAATTTTGACGATTTTTGCTGTTTTTGTCGAATATTTTGAAAATGATTGACAGAAAAAAACTTTGAAAAAACCAAAAATGATCAGAACGTCAAGCTCTACAAAAGTCTCCGTTACACTGAAATCGTCAGATAACTCCTTACATGAGTTATTGGCCTGTAAATGTAAATTTTGATGAGTTTTGCTGTTTTTTGTGAATATCGTGAAAACAATAACAGATAGAGAGAAACTGTAAAAAAAAACGAAAATGATCAGCAGGTGAAGCTCTTCAAATATCGGCAACAGAAAACCGACGCAACAGGTTGAAGCGGAAATCTAAATTTCGTGAATCCAGAGACAAGGCAAAAGCGCGGAAACACACAACAAAACCAAAAAGAATTGAAAATCAAAAACATGCAGCAAACAAACAAAATAGAAACATACGACACGAGAACCAAAGCACTTGCAATGTGAACTCCCACCAAAACCCGAGAGTGACATCAGGTGCTCCGGAAGGGTAAGCATGTCTTGCTCCGTAAATGGCACCCTTCACATTGCAAGTGAGAATATCCGGTGAAACGTCAAGTCCGGTGACGTTTCAAATTCGGTATGACGAGAAATCTAATAGAAGATATTATGTCGCATTTGTGAGATAGATAGATCATATCAAACGTCTCCTTACACTGAAATGGCCACACAACTCCTTACGTGAGTTATGGGCATTTGAACATAAATTTTGCTATTTTTGACCAATAACTTGAAAACAATAACTGGTAGAGGGAAATTGTAAAAAGCGAAACTGATCAGCAAATCATGGTCTTCCAATTCTCAACTACACAGAAATCGTTTTATGACTCCTGACATGAGTTATTTGCTCCTGAAACATAAAGTTTTGCTATTTTTAGCTAAAATCTTGAAAACATTAATAGATAGAGAGAAACTGTGAAAAACAAAAATGATCCAGCTCTACAAATGTCTCCAATACATGGAAATTGCCGATACGCTTTGCATAAGTTATTGCCCACCAAGGCCCACTTGAGCGATACAGGCTCTTTGAGAGCCTCTAGTTTTTATTTTCACGACTCACAAACTGAGAGCCTACGATATCAGTGTGTTATGCCTTATCCGATATTCGAAAAAGGAATAAGTAACTAACTTTACCAAGTTGTTTCTTATTCAAACATTTTTTTTAATTTTCAGGACTCACATCCTACGATATTAATGTCAACAGAAACATTTTCAAAGAATAACCGATCATTTGAATTTTGTCGAATCCAACTGCGTCCGACAACCAAAGTTGGTCAATTGATTATTCTAGCATCATATCTGCACTTTGTTTTGGCTTGGCGGACGTCATTACACCTTGATAACGTTTATGAGTGGAGTGTTATATTATTTCTTTAACAATATTTTTCAAACCTGACAGACGTACAGGGCGACCATTTTGATCTGTTCGGTCTGACAGGTAGTAAAAGAGGGTCACATTTGGATTTAAATGTATTTCATATGGACTAATTTTATGGTTGATATGGATAAATGTCCTTTTTAACCTTGAACAAAATTGTAAATGATGTTAATTATCAGTAATACAATACTATATAAAAACAGCTGGCGTATAAGGCGACAGTTTTACTCTGTCAGAGATAAGCAAACAGACAAATAGTAAGTAAAATTTGGTTGTCAGGATTTCATATTGCACCTACATGAATATTTGCCCCAGACCGACAAAGTGTCCTCTTTTGGCCTTCACCAATTGGGATGCAAATTATTTCTTATACAATATGACGTTAAATTAACTGACACAGTTTTACTCTTGTTGGGAGGGGATCTGACAAGCAGTCAAAGTTGATGAAATATTGATTTCTATGCATTTCATATGCACCCATAATTTCCTCTAGACGAACACCGTGCCCCCTTTAAACCTTCATCAAATGTGGTGGAATCATTTTTAATACAAAACTGAACCTGGCAATTTTACTCTGTCGGTGTCCGAGAAGCAGTCACATTTAATAAATATTTGATTTGTATACATTTCACATTGACCCATATTTTGCCCAAGACAAACCCCATGTCCCCTTTAGACCTTCATCAAATGAGGTGCAAATCATTTCAAATACAATATGACGTAAAAAGAACAGACGTCTAAGGCGACAGTATTACTCTTCGGCGACCGCGAAAAAGTCAATGTTGATGAAATATTTATTTATATGCATTTGATATTGACTCATACCTTGCCAAAGACGTACAACGTGTCACCTTTAGACCTTCATCAAATGGGATGCAAACCATTTTTAAAACAATTTAACGTAAAATGAACAGAAGACTTGGGCGGCAGCAGTTTTACTGTGTTGGAGTCCGATAAGTAGTCAAAGTTGATGAAATTTTGATTTCCATGCATTTCATATGGACCCATATTTTGCCCCAGACGGAACCCATGTCCTCTTAAGACCTTCATCAAATCAGCTACAAATCATTTTTAATACAATATGACGTTGAATTTACCGCCACCTAGGGCGACATGTTTACTCTGTCAATGTTCTACAAACAGTCAAAGTTAATGAAAATTTGTTTGACCACATTTTCATATTCGATCTATATTATCCCTAAGTCAGACCCCGTGTCTCTTTAAGACTTTCATCGATTGGAGTGCAAATCATTTCTAATACAATAATACGTAATACTGACCGTCGCCTAGGGAGGCAGTTCTACCATGTCTGGGTCTGACAAGCAGTCAAAATTGATAAAATATTGATTTCTATACATTTTATATAGACCCATTTTTGTCCCAGACGGACCCGTGTTCCCCTTATATCTTCATCAAATGGGGTGCAAATCATTCCAAATACAATATACTGTAACTTAACCACGCCTAGGGCAGCAAATTTACTCTGTCGGTGTCCTACAAGCAGTTAAAGTTAAAAAAAATTAGTTGACCACGATTTCCACCTATATTTTGCCCAAGTGTCCCCTTTACTTTCATCAAATGGCATCGAAATCATTTCCAATAGAATATGACTTAAAATGAACCTTCGCCTAGGACGGCAGTTTTACTCTGTTGGTGTCCTACAAACAGACAACGTTGAAGAAAATTTAGTTGACCACGAGATCTTACTTCATCTATATTTTATCTAAGACGGACCTTTATGAAATTGGTAGCAAATCATTTTTAATACACTCTGTCTTAAACCAAACAGCCGCCTGTGGTGGCAGTTTTGCTGTCTCGGTGTCCACCAAACAGGCAAAGTTCATTACATTTTTATTTTTATGCGTTTCATATGGACCTATATTTTGCCCAGACCGACTCCATGTCCCCTTTAGATCTTCCTCAAACGGGCTGCAAATCATTTCATATATATGACGTATAATGAACCGCAACCTAAGGCGGCAGTTTTATTCTATCGGTGTCCGATAAGCAGTCAAAGTTGATGAAAATTTGGTTGACCACGATTTCCTAATCTCCTTCTAATTTGCTTCAGACGGACACCGTGTCCCCTTTAGACCTTTATCAATGGGTTGCAAATCATGTTAAATTTTATCAACTTTGATTTGTTGCCCTGGGCGGTGATTCCTTTTACGTCATATTACATTTGAATGATTGCACTAAATTTGATGAAGGTTTTAAGGAGACACGGGGTCCGCCTAGGGCAATATATATGTGGAATATGAAATCGTTGACAACAAAATTTTTATCAACTTTGACTACTTGTCAGACATCGACAGAGTTAAATTGCCGCCCTTTGCGGCGTCTGATTTTGGGTTACATTTAATTAGAAATTTTTTCTTTCCAATTTGATGAAGGATAAAAGGAGAAACGAGGCACGTTTTGAGCAAAATATGGATCCATATGAAATGCATAGAAATCAATAATTTCATCAACTTTGACTGCTTGTCAGCCACCGACAGAGAAAAACTTAAGCCATAGGCGGCAGTTAATTTTACGTCATATTGTATTAGAAATGATTTCCTCCCATTTGATGACGGTTTAAAGGAAACACGGGGTCCGTCTGAGGAAAAATATGGAGGGAATATGAAATACAGAACTACCAAATTTTCATCAACTGCGACTGCATGTGGGACCCCGACAGAGTAAAACTTCCGCTCTAGTCGTTGGTTAACTTTACGTCATATTGTATTAAAAATTATTGGAAACACAGGGTTGGGCTGGGGCAAATACAGATGCAAAATGAAATCCTGGACAACCAATTTTACTAACTTTGACTTTGTTGTACTCTGACATAGTAGAACTGTCACCCTACACGTCACCTGCTTTACATGGTATGGTAGTACTAGCGATTAATTAATTTACGAAATGTGCACATCTGATGCACCAAAATCGGTATGAAATGTATCATACTTTTTTATACCAATTTTATTCAAGGTTCAAAAAGGACATTGTGTCCATATCGACCATTAAAATGGTCCATAAGAAATCCATTAAACCAAATGCGACCTTTTTTACTACTTTCCGGTCCAAAAAGATCACAGTGGGCGCCCTGAACGTCGGTCAGGTTTTAAAAATAATCTTAAAGAAATAAATGACAGTCCACTCATTATCAAGGTTATCAAAATTTCAAGTCTTCCGAGAAGCCATATAATGCTGGAATGATCTACAAAGTATTTTTACCAATTTTGTTTGTCGGACACAATCGGATTCGACAAAATTCAGATTTTTTTTCTGTGATATGGATATCGTAGGATGACAGTTTTTTTGAGTCCTGAAAAGTAAAAAGAATGAATAAGTCATAACTTGGTAAAGTTTGTTACTTATTCCTTATTCGAACAAGGTGTGATACATGTCATACCGATTTTGCAGCATCGGATGTGCACATTTCATAAATTAATGACTCGTCAGCGATGCTAGGGACCAAACCTTTGCAAGACCACAACTGTTATCAAAAATTTGTACAAGGGAGAACATGCCAAAATGACCGAAATAGGAAGCCAAAACCATCTTAGGACAGAGCTTTGCATGAGAGAAATAACTTCATAATTAATTAAAAATTTGGGTAATTTAACATGGTATTTTAAAGCATCATTTCGGGCTAGTACGGAAATACTAGCTGCTGAGGTGGTCATACCCTTAGGAACTTGCAGTCAACCAGCAGTGGCATCGATTCAGTGGTAGTAAAACAATTGATGATACATTTCATACCGATTTTGATCCATCAGATGTGCACGTTTTGTAAATTTGTTACTCGTAAGAGATGCTAGTGACCAAAACTTTGGAAAGAATTTGTAAAAGCGAGCATATGCCAAAAGGACCGAAATAAGAAGCCAAAGAGAGCTTTGCACGAGGAAAATAACGCAACAGTTAATTAAAATTTAGGCAATTTAACACGGTAATTTTAAAGTATCATTTTGGTGATACCCCCGGGAACTTCCAGTCCACCAGCAGTGTCATCGACTCAGAGGTAGTAAAACAATTAATGATACATTCCACACCGATTTTGATGCATCAGATGTGCACAATTTGTAAATTACTCCCCAGCGAGGGTAGGGACGAAATCTGAGAACACCACAACTGTTATCAACAATTTTTAAAAGCGAGCACATGTCAAAATGGCCAGCAGTGGCATCGACGCAGTGGTAATAAAACAAAGTGTGATACATTTCATACCTATTTCGACGCAGCGGATGTGCACATTTTGTAAAGTAATCACTCGTCAGTGATGCTAGGGACCAAAACAATAACTGGTTTTATCAGGATTCCTAGACCTTACGACCCGAGCGTCACCGACAATATCTGGTTTTACCAGGATTCCTAGACCTTAAGACCCGAGCGTCACTGACAATATCTAATTTTATCAGAAATCAAAGACATTAAGTTCCGAGTGTCACTGAAGAAAGTATTGCCACAATCAATCATATGGCATACAAAATTAAGATCGGTAT
>JAOXYH010000001.1:233501-244349 GCA_028566455.1 Botula fusca | reverse complement strand
CCGATCTAAAAATAATTTGAAAATTTAGTAAGGTTTATAGGCTCTTGAGGAAGAGGTCATCTATATTAAGCTTCAGCATAAATTTTATGCTGAAGCTTAATATAGATGACCTCTTCCTCAAGTTCGAAAATGGCTGCCACATCGAATTTCTTGTAGGAGTTATTGCCCTTTAAGACTTAGAAAATTGGAAAATACCAGTGTTAGCGCTCTAGTGTTTTCATTTTTCATCCGATCTTTTTCAAATTTATACTGTAGCTTAATATAGATGACCTCTTCCTCAAGTTCGAAAATGGCTGCCATGTCGAATTTATTGTAGGAGTTATTGCCCTTTAAGACTTAGAAAATCGGAAAAATATTAGTGTTTGCGCTCTAGTGTTTTCATTTTGAATCCAATCTTTTTCAAATGATACTGAAGCTTGATAGTGGTGATCTTTTCCTTAAATTTGAAAATGGCTGCCATGCCAAATTTTTTGTATGAGTTATTGCCCTTTAAGATGTGGAAAATCAGAAAAATGTCATTGTAAGTGCTAGCACTATTAAAAAGTTGTTTAATAATGTCATAATGCCCCAGTCAGAAATTGAATTTTATGTTCCTATATTAAAGTTTGTACCATAAAAAAGAGAAACTTAGGGGAATTTATAAGTTGGAATTATTTGGTAGATGTTTGTAACAGTTTGTTGTTGTGGTTGGGGGCATTTGAATGGTATACCAGAGGATGCATGCTTCATCTTCACATCTTATGCGGCGGGGATATGGAACACTGTTCTTGTTATTTTAAGTTCGATTTTCACCTTTTTTTTTTAATATAGTACAAAAAGGATATGGCAATGGATTTTATTTATTTTAATTTGAATTGTTCTGTCAGAAATCCTGCTGTGTCCAAAACCTTACTGTGTCCACACTTACTTTGTGCTAACCCTTGCCCTTATGTACACCTGTTCAATGAGCGGGGGTATTAAAGTCTGTCATTCAGCGACAGCTCTTGTTTTGGCTCTAATTTATTTAACCCGCATTATTTTGGTGGGGATTTTTATCTGATGAATCTTTATACAATTCTTGAAATACAAATGTGTTAATTTCTTCTGTTGCAAATAGTTTGAGGTTAGGGTAAAATTTTGTTAGATTGACAGGACTAAATAGGAAAATCCAGGATTGTAATCATACAATACTGGAATTTCCTACATGTATATTTTTAGCATACAATTCTGGTGCAACCAGAATGAGAAACATTAATGTATTACCTCCCTTACACCAAGTCACCTTATATGGTAAAAGGAAATGAGGTATGTAATTAACATATGAATAAATTATTTTGATATATTATAATTGTTTATCTCTCTTCCTTTTACCATGTATGATTACTTGGTTTAAGGGAGATCATACAATGTTTCTAATTGTCCAAAAATATCTAGAATTCTGGTTGCTTTCTACATGCCAGAATTTTTTACAAATCACAATTGCGGAGTATTCAACAAGAAGTATGTCAGCTTAATACTGGTAATACAAGAACTATAGGAACAATTCTGAACAGAAATTGTTATACTTGTACCAGAATTTGATCTTATTCTTCACTTTATCCAGTAAATCTATATGAACTCTTTTCATTGTGGCTTTATCGTTTTTAAAGGATAAATCTGAGGCTGTCAGGTCTTTGGACCTTTTCACTGGTCTTGAAAACCTAGTGGGAAAGAAAAAGGGAAAAGGTTTGCTGTCGAAACCTGTTATAAAGGTTGTCAAGGTTTGTACAAGATAACTGATATAGCATAAAACTGTTTCAATCTCATGATGTATTGTAATCAAAACTTCTTGTAAAATTTTGAGTAGAAGAAAATATTTTTTTCCATATTTTGGCCATAAATTTGAAGTTTTCTAAGTTTTTTTTTGCATTAATTCTCTGACAGGTTTGAGTATTTTGAAATTGGTTCAAATTTTTTGGAGCTTTAATAACTTTGTAAAACATTTGAATCAAAAGTGGTGAAAGCAAAAAGGAACGCAATCTGACATCTCGTCATGACGGTCTTGACTCAAGGATCAGCTAGAACTTTCACTTAAATGTCAGAAAAACGTATTCCTTCAGTCATTTCAGTGAAAAGTTTTATTGAAGATATGATTATTTGACAAAACAACATTCTGGAGAAATATCATCAATTAGAAATTTTCTGCAGTTTCTGACAAAAATCTCCATGACGGGTACTTAGTAACTTAGTCAAAATTTCGAAAACTGTAAGTTGACCTCAATTAAATGGTCACCTCTCTTAAGCAGTCATTTTTACTCGGTCCCAATGGTGGCTGCTTAATACAAATTTGACTGTACTTCCTTGCATCATTTTTACAGTTTTACTAAAATATCTTGTTCATTGATTCTGCACTGCTAGATAACTAAATTTGCAAAAAGAAAATCACCAAATGACTGTCAAGTGTTCAGATTTACAATAGCTATCTCTTAACTGGACATTAGCTAATGCTTAAATGCATAATGAAAACATTAGCTAAATGCATAATGAAAATACTAAATTTACATGAAATATGTTAAATCAAATATTTCAGTTTTATGTAAAGGAAACTTCAGTTTTTAAATTATAAATGTCCTTAATATTTATTTTCAGGGAATAGAGTCACTTGAAGATGTGAAGGAGAGGCACTTGGCATCCTCAGAAAAAGAAGCACCACACTTGGTGGCATTCATTACCAAAGAAGACAAAACACTTAGTACATTTGTTATCGGGGATGAGACGAAAATTTTTGGACAAACTACTGTGATACTGGACGCTGTAATTCTTTTGATCGCAACATATTACGTGTTTGATCTTGAGTATCCGACCATCTATTCTCAAGTACTAGGAATCATCCAACAATTTGTCATAGGAGATGTGTATACTGAACAGAAAACTACGAATTGGAAACATTTTGCTGATACATTATCAAGAGCTTCTGATAAGCCTCGTGAACAATAATTAGGAGTGTCATGTCAGTTGTTGCTACCACTAAGTGTTGGTTTGTCCATTTTCCTTAAACTTTGAACATTTTAATTTTTATCAAGTGTTGAAAACTTTGGGGAATAAATTTTGGTGGAATAGTTCTTGGATGGTCTCCTTTCAGAACTGCCAGTTGACCCCCTCTTTGCAAGATGATCTCCATCAGCAGAAACAGTTTTAACATGGCACTCTAAGTAAAAAAAAAATCAAAAATCATTTCCTAAAATGCATAAGGCAATTCAGACCACATGATATGGACCTTTGCTGGTCAACTTTTCAAAACTCCTTTGATTACCCCCACTCCTTTCAAAAAAGCTGCCATCAGTGGACATTGTTTTAACATAAGACCCTCTGGAAATTGTGTTCAGTGATTCAAACCTGTTTACAATAAGTCTTCTAGAACAAGTAAGCCCATTTAAAGCAAACATTTCATGGGTGTCCTTAGTTGGTCAAGTTTCAAAGTCAAGTCTGGTGACAGAGACTGCTATCAAAGAGGGCCATCATCAGTGGACAAAGTTCAAATAAGAAGCCTTTTGGTAAAAATCTCTGAAATCACTGAGCAAAAAAAAATGGGCAGATTCTACGCCAAGATGTGGCATTTAATATATCACATTCATTCGAGTGAGCAATACAGGCTCACTTCAGCCTCTTCACACTGTAGATTCAAAATGATTCTATTCAGAATTTTCAGTGTAGAACAGTAAAATTCTCAATAGAATTCAACTATTCAGAATATATGTGAAAAAGATCAGGGATAGTCCCATAAAAAATGGAAAATGGTAACCATGAGTGCTAACTTCTAACATTATCAATGCATCACGTAACTTGATACCTCAAGTTACCAAATTCCTAATGAAAGCACAGAATATAGTTTGATTTCTTCACAATATACGAAACATTCCATGCTTGTTGATTACATGTTAAGTCTTATTGTCCCAGATTAAATGCAGCTACAAGTAGGCATATAACAAGTCAAAGGATGTGAAATCTAGTACTGTAAACCAACTTTTATTCGCGAGCGATTTATTTTCGCTAAGTTCGCGAGAAAGAAAATAACGCGAAAAATAAATCGCCGCGAACTTATCCTTACATATTAAATAATCATTTATAAGTAGCCACGATCGCGAAATTCATTCTCCGCGAAACTGACCCAAATCTGTGATTCGCGGAAATTAGTCGTCGCGAAATTTAGTTGGTTTACAGTATTTTAAATGGTATATTCAGACCTGATTTTCTCCGCTCTAAAGCAGAAATCCACTTTTTTAATTCAGATTTTACCGTTACTGTTTATTTTATAGTATTCTGACTTCTGGTATGGCGATATATGCTTTTTTTTCTCGGTCAGCAAAATCAGGTCTGTATATTGCAGATATGATTTGTGTGCCACAAAAATGGTCATTTCAATGCAAGTTATCCAACAAGAGTGGAATGTTTCGGATATTCTGTAGAAATTAACATTTTTTTCTATATTTTCATAAGTAATTTGATATTCAGGTACATAGGAGATCTGCGATCTAAACATTATGTTAGAAGTTACCTTTCCTGGTTACCATTTTCCATTTTTACAAGACTATCCATGATCTTTTATTCCATAATATTCTGAATAGTTGCTTTACTATTCCAATTCCAAATCTTACTTTTATACGTAGAAAAATCTGAATTAATTTATTTTGATTCTACATTGTACTCTTGAAAATATGTTTGCTCTGACACGTTCGATTATGAATTGTTCTGTTGATACCTCTGGTGTATTTACCCTGCTTGTTTGTTTATGAAATTTTCTGTTAATAAATGTTGTTAAGATTTTATTTTTATTTTCAATTAATTTTTGCCTGTATTTCTGTTGTCAAATCCATCGCCGAGATAAAATCATACAAACTTTTCCAGAAATGATTGAGTAGGAGGATCGCTAGGCACTTTAAAAAGATAAATGGTGGTTGTATAATTTTTTTTTATCAGATGAATAAAAGTATATGGAGCAATCTAAAAAGTTATGCATGGTAGATGTACATAAAAAGTGCCTTCCGACACCCCTATACAATAATTTCAGGAACAGCTCCAAATGTTTAAACATATCCGTACTCTTTCTTGCAATTCATGTTTTGTACATTCAAGGTATTTGGAAAAACTATATGGGTAGAGAGTATAGAAACATTTCAAACAAGTACATTATTTTTGTTGCTGTTGGTAATACTGTAACCATTGGACAAATCAAACGGTATCCCATAGCAGGATATGCTAAGCATCAGTACCAGCTATTCCCTCTGGGTGTTCTTCGAGTTCATGTTTTATTTGAAGGTTAGTTTTTGGGATGTTTCGATGTCTATACTTATATTTGGTCTTTTGCTTTCTAATTTGGATATATTACTTGATTTAATGTGTTTGGTTGGTTGCATTGGTATATTGTTCTTTTACTCCAAAGGATAAAACACTTCTAATTCTATTCACTTCTTGACACATAACATGTTGTGTTAAATGATTAACACATTTTTCCTGGATAAACATGTTAATGTGTGAATTATCTGACGCACGAAATTTAACATGTTACATGTTTTTAAAATAACACTTTAACATGTTATTAATTTAACACATGTGTTAAAAATTATTCACACTAGGGTTTTTTCACACATGTTAATGTGTTAAAAAAGTGAAGCAAATCAGTGTTAATAAATATGTTGAAATATTAACACTTGTTTTTACAGTGTACCAACTTATAAGAGATGTTATGAACTAAGAAACAATGAAGTCCCTAAATTACATTTACTGTCACATTTGTTCCACTTGTATTTTATTATTGTTTATACATGTATCTGAAATGTAATGGAGAACACCTCTTCCAATAAAATGTTTGTATCTGTATCAACAAAAATTCTATGTTGCTAAGTTCAAGATTATAGCTGCAATAGCAATATTTATTCAAAGCCTAGTATTAAAACACAAAATGTATACAGTTCATACCGATTTTAATGCATTTCGTTAATTGATTACTTGTCAACTATGATAGGGATCAACAGTTTGGAAGAAAAAATTTGCAAAAGCGAGCACATGCCAAAAATGACAGAAACAGGAAGCCAAAACCATCTACTAACAGAACTTGAAATGATGAATGACCTACTTACGGAAAAATCGATAAGCGTCCGACAGCGTATTCCACAACAAGGCTGTCACCGTACAAGCTGTTTATCCACGCACAGGCTGATCGTTTCTTATAACGGTTTTATGAATAATATTCTAATCTCACTGGTAACCTAGTGTCCACATATCTATATATATAATGACAAAATGACAAAATTCTTGCGTTAACTGACAGAGAAGCTACACTTCAAATGAAATTAAATAAAGCAAATGCCAAAATAGAGGAAAAGGATTCAATTATTGAAAGACTACAAGATAGGCTTGTAACGGTAAAAGAAGATGTGTTAAATGGTAGCTGGACAGTTAAAGGCAGAGACAAGGTGCAAAGTGACGAAAATAGAGATACTGCTACATTAAATCAAGCAGAAAAACACAATAATGCTTCCACAACTACAAGTCATCTTTCTGAAGCATCCACAAATACCCAGCAATATAGAACACCAAAGGGTAAAAATGAACAACCCCGCACAATCAAAGACAGTCCTCCTCAGTCACCTTCTAAAATGCCACAGCCATTCGTGCCAAAAAAGAAGGTATTTTTTCATCACAGCTCAATACCTAAATTCATTGATATTAGGAGATTAACATCATCTCTAAATGTAGAAGGAACTACCAAACGAACAGCAACATTATCAGATTTAAAGGCAAGTGTTGCGAGTTATGAAGATCTTACAGATTGTATAGTCATTTGTCATGTTGGTACTAACGACTTGAGACAGTCCCCTGATGTGGATGTCATTGTTACAGAATATTGCGAAATAGTACAGGAACTTCAACAGAAAGGAGCGAAGGTCATAATCTCTACTCTAACTCCGACACTGAACAGAAATATTTGTAAGTTTAATGATTTGCTTTTTTCGAAGTTGGAAACTGACGCTGACATTGTTTGGTGTGACAACTCGAACTTCTTTGTGGATGAACGGTCGTATAACATCAGAACGAACCTTTACGAGAATGACGGACTGCATCTAAATGAACATGAAGGGACAAAACTTCTTGCTAGCAACCTTAAGAAATCTTTGTACTTTGCTCTCAGGAAAAGAAGACCTACTCGCGCTGACAGTAAGAATGACTGGTACCATAGTTCACAAAATGGTAGCAAAAGATATTCAGACAACCTGTGGAATGGAAATTCTCATCACGGACGATACTCAAATGACAGCTATTACACACAATCTAAACAATGGAGCCCTGAGTCCAAAGTCATGAACTCCTCTCCTTCTAATGATCGAAAACTGATTGAAATGGTTGTTAGCACTGTTGCTGCACTCCAGATTCTAAATAAATAATCTAACAACAAACATTTTTTATAACAATAGTTACAATAGTTTAAAGTTATGTCAATTGTTTACATTGTTACTCATATCCTAGTTTCATTCATATAATGAAAAGCTGCATATATGTGTGTAACATCTAGTCAATTACCATAGAACCAAATTTAGGGCTTTTTTGTTATAATAGGAATTTTATTCCTGTATATGCAATAACAGAAATCTAGTCATACATGTACCATTTTGGTCGTGTAAATTGCTTAGGACAAATACTCATTTTTTCTTTGTATTATTTAACATTATAACATTGTGTTTTTTTATTTTTTATCTTTTATTTTTTGTATTAGCATTTCACATATTTCTGTTGGTTCCCTTGAGTATGAATATTAATCATTTAAAGCGATGGTATTAAAAAGCAAATTATCAATTAGTACTTGGAATGTACATGGTTTGTTTTATAGAGAAGACGGGAATAGGTATTGCAAATTAAACGACCCAGATTTTTACAACTCTATTCAGTCTGATATAATATGTCTATTAGAAACTAAAGCTGACAAGGAAGACGATCTATCTCTCAAAGGCTACTCATTAATGAAAAAAATATCACGTCCTAGAAAAGGGAAAAGTATCCACGGTGGCCTTGCATTATATACAAAACCAAATCTAATGAAAGGTGTTAATTTGATAAAAAACGAGAGTTCTGAATACTTATGGACTAGACTTAATAAATCGTTTTTCTCATATAACTCCGATATATACATTTGCTTTGTTTATAATTCACCTAAACAATCAAGCTTTACAAAATCTCAAGTAAACTCCCTTTCAACACTGGATAAAATTGAACAAGATATTTGCAAATATTCCAGTTTAGGTGAAATTATTATAATGGGAGATTTAAATGCTCATATTAATGAACAAGATCTTGACTATGTACTAAATGATAATGATCAAAGTCTCCAAGATATCCTTCCTAATTCTTATTTGGCAGATCATATACTTTACAACAGATATTCTGTTAAGAAAAATATCAAAACTGATGAATATGGCAAACGTATATTAGATTTATGTATATCTTCACAATGTAGAATTTTAAATGGAAGAACTCTTGGTGATACTTTAGGTAAACCCACTTCTTACCAATACAATGGTAGTGCTACAGTTGATTATTGTATTGTTAGCAATAGAATGCTTGATAATGTATGTTATTTCAATGTTAATGATTTTACTATGCACTCTGATCACTGTCCAATCAGTGTATGCTTATCTTTATGTCATACGGTAACAAAACAAAAGCCTGGTAGACCTTTTCCTAGGGGTATAAAGTGGAATACAGATGTTGAAAATAGCTTTAAAGAATTACTTGTTTCTGAACAAATAGAAAAACATCTTCAAAGCTTCCTCCAAAGAGACAGAAAATTGGAGCAAAATGACATTAACGATGCTACTTCAGATCTTACTAATGTTTTTGATATTATCATTGATAAAGTTAAACATAAATTCGAGATTCCAAAGTCACAAAAAGGTAGACAAAAAAAATATACCCATAAAAGATCAACAGTGGGTTTCGATGATGAATGCGAATCTATGTATCGCTCTATTAAACAGTCTTCACGATTATTGTCTGTAAATGGTTCTGTAAGCAATGAAAAATTAAAAAATTATTATAAACTAAAGAAGCAGTTTAAAAGATTAGTAAGAAAGAAAGCCAGAACGTTTAAGGCTAAAATGTTAGATTCATTGCTAGAATTAGAAAATAAAGACCCAAAGGCATTCTGGGAAATCATAAATAAATTTAAGTATTCTGACAAAGATGTCAGTGATCAGAGTTCAAACATTCCTTCTGATGAATGGTATAATTATTTCAAGTCGCTCATGAATGTAGATTTAGATAATGATAATAACGTCAATGTATGTACTGATATTAATTTTTGCAAAAACAATGATATGTTAGATAAGGATATTACATTGGATGAAGTCTCAAAAGCAATCAGAAACCTAAAAAATAAGACTAGTGTAGGTTTCGATTGCATTAGTAATGAGATGTTAAAAAGTTCCAGTACAAATATGTTAAAATGCATATGTAAACTATTTAATTTTATTTTAAAGTCAGGTAAATTCCCAAGTAACTGGACAGAGAGCATGATTAAGCCCCTCTTTAAAGCAGGTGATGTAAGAGATCCCAGTAACTACCGAGGTATTGCTATTTCTAGTTGCTTTAGCAAACTTTTTATCAAGGTTATCTGCGTAAGGCTTGAAAATTTTGTAAAAGAAAAAGAAATACTCTGTGCAAACCAGATAGGATTTAGAAAGTCAAATCGAACCATAGACCATGTATATGCCTTGAAATCCATTATTGACAAAAGGTTCAGAGGAAAAAAATATCTATATTGTTGTTTTGTTGACTTTCGTAAAGCTTTTGATTCTGTTCGAAGAGATTATCTATTTCATAAGCTTTTTAAGTCTGGAATCAATGGAAAAGTACTTCGTCTTATCATTAACATGTATTCTGATGTTAAATATTCTGTGAAATTGGAATCTGGACTAACTGATCGGATAGGTTCAAATATTGGTGTCAAACAAGGGTGTATATTGAGTCCTCTTCTGTTTAATTTATTTCTGAACGACTTGCCTGAAATTTTTACACATAGTAACTGTGATCCTATAGAAATCGGAGGCACTAACTTAAATTGTTTAATGTATGCAGACGATGTCATACTCATGTCTGAATCAAAGAAGGGTCTGCAAAATTGCCTTACATTACTGGAATCATATTGTAAAAGATGGAACCTGAATGTAAATACGGAAAAAACTCAGGTTGTTGTCTTTAACAAAAGTGGAAAATTGATTAAAGATTGTCAGCTATACTATGGTCAGTTCCCCATAAAAAGTGTGAATGAGTATAAATACCTTGGTATTATAATGAGAGCTTCAGGAACATTCAGCAATGCTGTAGATTCTCTTGGTAAGAAAGCCTTGAAAGTCATCTTTATGATCAGGCGAAAATTCCAAAATGAATATGGTAATACCAAATTGCTGTTAAAACTATTTGATTCATGTGTTAAACCCATTCTTCTTTATGGTAGTGAGTTATGGGGAATGTATATTTTAAATCTTGATAAGAAATTGTTAGTGTCAGGTGAAAAACAATATATTCTGGAGAATATTTACCACAATTTTTCTCCTGAGAAAATCCATATACGATATTGTAAATTTGTTTTAGGGGTAAATAAATATGCTTCGAATATAGCTTCACTAGCAGAGCTTGGGCGTTATCCATTATCCATTTTTGTCATTATACACTCACTAAAATATTGGCTATATTTATACAAAAATCCATTTGAAAATTATTCGAAAATAGCATACAAGGCTATAGAATATATTGATTGCAGATATGCTGGTACTTTTAATAAGCATATATATGAGTTGCTAAGATGTATCGGTTTTGATCATGTTTGGAAAAACAAAG
>JAOXYH010000001.1:170842-193693 GCA_028566455.1 Botula fusca | reverse complement strand
CTGTGTCGGAAAGGTCCGAGTGTGATCCGATTGTTTATTTCCTCATCGAAACGCGCTCGGTCATTTCCACCTAATGTCGGAAAGGTCCGAGTGTGATAAGATTGTGGGCAGTTTAGGTATCGGGTTGCATGAGAAAGAATGCGGAATGAACTGTTGTGCTATGTAAAAGTAAACATACATCAAAATGACATCAAAATGAAACAGATTTTGATAACTGATTTTAATAATTTGGAGGTGCATATATGAGGAGTAAATTGGACCAATTTTTCTGTTGATCAAGCAACACGGCATTTTTGAGAGGCCTGCAATGTCAGGACTATTTCATTGACAGAAACGGAAAGTGTCAGTAGCATTTATGGTATGAACAGTTCCGTCGCATGTTACTTTCTTATATGCAATGAAAGTTGTGCTAATATTTTGAGGAAAGCTTCAGGTTGGATGTAACTATTTGTATATGGAGTGTCACATTTTTTTGAAACGCAGATAAAAAATACAGGAATTTTTAAATTTGCAAAAATTAACATATCACGTCACATCTGCTTTATAAATCACAGTCTTTGTACCCAACATACTTTTAATTAAATCCGATTATTAAGCTGGCAATGGTGTTTTTTCTTACTTCTCACAGTTGCTCCGTACTACAGCGAATCTGTATTAGTACCAGTGCACTACCCAGAAAGGAAATAAAACTCGTACTCACTATAGTCAGATTTCGGTTTCCGTAAATGAGTTTGTAGAAAGGCCTTATGTAGGACATGTATATATATATGGTAAGGCATGTTTTTCAATTGTCCAGTCTCCAGCGTGCATCTGTTATAAATTGGAACTTTTGCAAGCTGCAATTTGAACACAATATTGTGGCGCCGAAGGAAAGTAAATCTATATAACACAACTTCTACAGTGTAGGCAGTGAATTTGAGACAAAAGGAAAATAGTTCCTCAACTGAACTTCCATATTCAGAAGGTGCATTGTTCATCCGAATGTGTACATATGCACAAAGGTATACGTTCTGCTTAAATGGCTCAGTTAAAATTGCGCTCTATTCCCATCATACTTCCTACTAGAGGACTGGCTTGGAAACGCCCAATGGACATTATATGAAAACGATAATATCATGCATTTTTTTCCTTTCTGGTAAAATAGTACTTTGATAAATCAGATTATTAAATAGCTATCCCGAAAAGTTAGATTTTGACAATCTATGAACGGGCATTTTATAACTGAGTTTTGTGGGGTTTCTGTTATGTGTTGAATCCAGTCAGTCGTCTCCAGTAGACTTACTAATTTATAAGTACTCTATAATCACATATTGATGGAGAGAAAACAATGATATGAGAATAAAACAATTACTATGCCAATTTACATCTTATTCGTGACACGGGAACCAGGCGGAATAAACCTGTCATCTGATTCACGGTCCACTGTAAATCTAATTCCGTCACATTAATGATTTTATAATGGAGTAAGTATACCTCTACCCATATGGCCATTTGGGGGGAAATTAAGGACCCGCCCCTCCTACTCAATTGAACATTCTCTGCTTTATTTAATCTTGTCTTAATGTGTAAATTAGACAATATAAAGAGTTATAAGATCGGTCGGATCAGTGGGTTTATAATCTGCCATGGGGGCGGGGTGCTGGTGATAAAGTTAATATTAATTTTATACTAATGTGTAATACGATAGTTTAAATAAATATTTGATCATATTAGTTATTAAAGGCTCACTGACAAAAGAATCTTTAAAAAGCAACCAAAATGATGTTTAATTTATGGAAAAGGGAATCTAATATTGTCAGTTTTCTTGGACCATTATATTTGGGTAATATTTATATACCAAGTATGATGTTGATTTCTATTGTGTCCCTACCAGAATATATGAGATATTTTACTCACAGTAAATGCATGAGCAGTTAAAGCTGTTGTCGAAATTATTAAAATTACCATAAATTTTTATTTTTGAAAACATTTCAAGTCTTGGTGTTAAAAAAGTAATTGTTTTTCCATATTTGCACATCGTTTGCATTCACGATTAGATGTCACTTTCAAATTTATGTTGCCATAAACGCGTCAAATTAGTAATATTTTAGGCAATCGAAAAAATGTAATAGCATATTGAAAACGTTCATCTTGAAAGATCAGTGAGGACTGAAAAACAAGGAAATTATTAGAGTTCTCATTTTCAATAAGTTCAAGGAAATAGAGACGAAAACAAGGAGATGTTATTTATTGTGTACAAGTAGCCATATTTCCCGTTCTTATATTATCTTTCTCACATCTGTTACTCAACGCTTCCGCTTTTTGTTGTAACAATGTTGTAAAACGGATTCAGCGCTTAATGAAAACCGCTGCATTTCCCGGAGTCTTGGAATTCGTAATTTGTGGAAAATTATCGTTAAAACAAACGAAACAACGGAAGCTTCATTATGGATTTTCTTAATTTTATATTATCAAGAATGTTATAAAGATAAATTTGGATTATCTTGGTATATGTAGGATTACAGTTGCCTTAGAAGCTACAGAGATTGCATGCTTAGAAGTCCACATGCAGCATGTCTTTTTCATTTTACGTTATTTTTTGCTTAATCTGTTAAATTCCATCGGTCATCGTTTACATTTTTAATGTGCACCTGAATATTTGATGAACGTTATCAGTACCAAGACTTAGATTGAAATTCAGTAAATGTATATCTGGCATGCATACTGGTTTAGTTTCTCCATGGTGAAAAGATAATTTGGTTTTCAAAAAAAAAGTGAAAAAAAATCAATGTTGCCATGGGACAAAAAAATACATCAATTCAAACGCAACTGTTTGTTTTTTACATCATACAGTCGTATGGTTCTTGGTCAACTTATAATTATTTTTATCTTTAACATGTTTGTCACTTCCAGGAAAATCACGTCAGATGACATGGGAATATATTTTTTCTGAATTTACACTTCTTAACATCCTATAATTGTATCAAAATATGTTTGTAATTTTCCAAATATTTATATTATATTAAACAACACGGTTATGTGTGGCATTTATTTATTATTTTATCAATATAATATTTTTATTAATTGTTTTCATTTTATTTTTGACATGCAAATTTTGGTTGACTACGGCCTATATTTTTCATATTATTTTATGATGACTATTTATTTATTTATTGGAAGTATTTGTTCGCCCAGATCGCTTTGAAAAGGGATAGATATTAAGGTAAAACTGGGTTCACCTTTCCCTTTTTCGTTAAATTTTGACGTTAATTTGCGACGAAAACTTACCGGTTCAGGTTCTTATAATTCACAATGTCATAATTGGTACAATATTAACATTAAATGATGACAAAAAATCTTTGTCACATTAGCACAATTGAAGCATCAAACAGTTCTGAATGGTTTGTACATTGCTGCATTTGTGGCAATTGCTCTTTACAAGAAACATTTTTCTACATAACGATCTGATACCGAAAATGTATATTATATAGGATTCTGGTACTTCTTCAATACATCTGCATTGTAAGGAGAATGGAGACACTTTCAGTATACGAGGTATAACTAGCTATTGTGGATATTATCCAATTCTGAGACGTTTGATGTCGTATCAGACAAAATTATTTCATATTCTCCTTTATAATTTTGCGTGTAATTCTGCATATCTGAAACATTATAAACTTATATTTCAGCATTCGTGTTTCCAAAAACTAATATTTTACGACTTTTTTCAGTTGATAATCCAAATCTACATTTGTAAATTCCAATCTGAATTAAATTCTTGTGTTTAATGTTTTCTATTTAACTTGAAATAATTGTAAGCTCAATGTAAATATGCAAAAAAAACCATATTTATAAAATATAAATCTGTAAAACAGAAAGGCTACATTGACACAAGCTTTCACAATATTGGAATTTTGGCCTCTGGCCTTTTTATTGTGATGACGATTATTTGTAATCATTTGTAATTATCCATTTCCTATTGAGTTCTGTTAAAATATGATAGGCAAAATAGAAACAATTGCTCTATAGGTGTTATAATTAGATAATTAACAATAACCCATTTAGCGAAGGTGTAACTTCCGTCAGCCACCAATCACTCTCCAGTCAGTTGGTAGCAAGTATATAAGTAATAGATAAATACTTTACCAATCATTCTGATTATCAGTTCTCTGATAAAGACTATCAAAAAGATATACTGAAAAATTGGACTTCGTCAAGTTTATATCCATTTTAAGCACTACAAAGGTATGTAATTAATAATTTTAAAAGTGTTAAAATTTTAACAGGAAAATATCTTGATGTGAAGTTATTATTTTTTTAAATACATAAAATCTTGGATTGCTTCAAATGAATTTATATAATATTATCTGATTTTATTTTAATTTTCTCATCATTCCATTCATATGTATAGGCAATTTTCAACATTAAAATATATTAGTAAATAAACAAATAATTAAACAAATAAACAAATAAATAACCGAAGAAGGAATCATCCTTTTTTCGTTTTTCTTTTTTTTTTTAATAACACATAAATATTCTTTCTCTATTTTCAAGGAATTGACATATAAAAATCAATAAAAAAAACGAAAATGTAAATATAAAAACAAAAGACTGCCAGATTATAATCTTTCCTGAAGGAAAACCAATCATAGAAATTGGGAATATCCTCTGAATATCTTATCTGAATCAGTTTGGATGTGTTATTTAATAAGATAAATTGTAGGTAGAGGTGAGGTAATCCCCAAAACAATAGCAAACAGGTGAGATAATTACGGGTAATAATCAGGAAATCAACTATTAACACCTGACCAATCGTATGTTACCGGGAATATAAGGATTCGGTATTGTCTATAAAGATCACAAACTAGTTGGTTACTTCGACGGAATAACATCCCCCAAAAGGTTTGGATTCTTTGTTTGGTCTCTTATTTATTTTATTATGATTTGATAATTTTTTTTTATAATTTTTGTTTGTAACTAATACAAAAAAAGTTTACGGATAATAAACAATTACAGATAGGACCACGAGCTACGATTTCCTTTCCAATTTACGCTTCAAGTATACATTGAGTTCATCCCATTAAATCGAGATCTTGCCCTTTAATTCTATAAAAGTGTAACACTGTAGCATCAGTCAAATTTATATATAATTATCTACTAGTCACTTAATCCACGACCGCTACCCAAGATTCACAGGGGTAATACAAACATCTTTTCAAAATCAGCCATGGGTGGACTCAAGTAATGTGCTTCATTTGCCATCCTTGAATTTATTACTATTCACAAATAATGATGAAAAAAATCAGCATCTTCTGTATGAGGCGTGGCTTAATTTGTACATGTACAAAGACAATTGGTACTTATCTGAAAGATTTGATTGTAATCTAAAACACGCCCACTAAACAGAAGCCAAAGGCATATAGCATTGATTTCAAGCCGATATGATTATCTGATTGACAAAAGAAAATGAAATACTGAAATATGCCGGGCGGAGCTTTGTTCTGAAATGAAAAGATTTGTTTAAAGATGGAATTTGATTGGAGGATTTTCATATGTCGCGCCAGGATATCGGTCTGTGGGTATAATTCTTCAAGTTGCCTATTCTGGAATCAAACAAATGTGTGTTGTTTTTTCAAATCACATTGATGATTGCTGTTGGGAGCGATTCAAGTGTTCTTAAATCTGTATTTACCTACTTTTGATATATTGTGCTAAACCAGATGCAGATTCGAGGATTTCAATGCTGACAAAGTGCGTGTTCGATTAAAAATAATACTACTATAACTACTATTACTGAATTTAATAATTAATCCTTAAAGAGCATTAGGTATATAATACACGTGCCGTGTGTTTACATTCAGTGGTGCCGTGATAAGGTGTTATCTGATTATCATCCTATCTGAGGATCTTTAAAAAAATGCAATTTTGCGCTATCGCCAAAATTTTTTTTATTTTCTAACTTTTTAAAAAATTGCAATTATATCGTCGTATAATATTTTTTACATTTGTAAATTGTTTTAATTTTATTATTTTTTTCCTTGCAGATAAACAGAATTTGTACAGCTAAAGTTGACGACGATCTATTTGAGACTATATATACTTTTATTGTGTTTTTTGGATTCTAAATCTCTTTTTGGATCTAAACAAGTATGGATGTGGGCACAGAACAACAACATGCTTCAAGCTGGTTGAGACCTGAAGCACCCAGAGTAGGGAGTTATGAACCTAACCCTGGAATTTTGCCGTCTGAAGACATTGGAGAAATGTTTACCCCGCACTTCTTAGACCAGGGATCTCATATGAATGCGGCGGGATACTACAACCAGGCAGCAAGAGCTATGGGGAGTTACAGATCCTCTCATGGTAAGATTTTATCTTTTTTTGACTACTGATTTTTTAACATTATAAAGAAAAATAAATTATAGAAAACTGTTATGAATAAAATACATTTGATGAAATTATAAATCCTAATATAATGCAAGATAAATATTGCAAGTTAATATCGGTACAGTTTATGCATTATATTAATATATAATACAGAAAAGACGGTTGCAGTTTGTATTTTCTAGCTAAAGATATTCATCTGAAAAATTTGTGAATTTCCGTGCAACGGAAAATCTGCTGTTTATTTTGATAACAGATCTAAGATATTATACTTATTTACAAAAGGAAACCACTAGAGTCTATTTATAGTTAAAAAGGAAATATGACAAGTTACACATAGTACATATCGACCTTAATTTTGAAAAATATTTTTAAAACAACTTTAATCTAGAGACTGTTTGATACAATGAAAGCGAATCTGTACAATTATTTTGGTTAATCCCCGTCACGGCGTCAAACTGGCTCGGCTCGTTCTCGTGTTTCAGTTTTAAAATTGCATGAAATTGGAATAATGGGCCATTAGGAATATCAATCTGTACTGATGTAATACAAACAATGTATTTATAAGCTTATTGTCAAATTTTAGCTTTATTTTTGGGGGTTTTCAACTACCTATAATATTTTTATGCAAAATTATTGTTTTAAAAAGCTGATCATCAACTTTTTATTTTTTTTTAACATTATTTAAAAATATATTCTGTGAAGTAATAATTCAAAAAGTATCGCTCGTTGAAGATTTCAATAACGAAAAATATAATTATAGTTTAACCTTGCATAAGAACGGCGCCACACATCCAAAGTAACGAGGGTCAATTTCTGTCACTTGAATTACATTTCAAAAACGTTTTATTCAAAATGTTGTTTTAGTAAAATTAGATGAGACTCTCTCTTTATTCAATTAAAATATTTATTTATTATGAACTATTTATTTGTTGATGATACAAGACAGATTTTATGAAATGACACTTGTCATGTAGGATGAAATCGCCCGTTTAACACTCTTATTTCATTCCAGATGTTTTTACTGCCAAACTTTCCACTGGATTACTCAAGTATTCTCCTACTTAATAATATATAATTTTCTACATTGTAAAAATGACGGTTTCTTAATGTCTTAAGTGGCTTCCCTGCTGTTTTGATTCCTTCCAGGTCCTAACCCCCTGCAGATTTAAGCCGCTTATGTCAATGTAATGAACTCCGACACTTTTCGGCGGCTGACCACCACTGCACTGAAATGTACATCTCTGTTGTCAATTACCCACTGATTGAGTTTAATTCATAGACAAATTGTTTCAATTTATTTAATAAAATTCCACTTCAGAATGCGGTATTTGCCGGTACATTTTCAACAGCAGAAAATAAACCAGGCATACTATTGGGAATAAAATGTGTTGAAATTTAAAACGCCCGAGAAAAACCGTGGGATTTCGTCAACTCTCATGTAGGTTCCAAATAAAAAATGCAAATGTGAATTTAAGAACTTCTGACGTTTGTATACTTTTTATGTGTGTTTTCAAGTATTTTTGTTGGTTTGAAAATTTTACAAAAGAAAGAGCAGAAAAATTCTTGTATTTTATTTATTATTCACGTTTTTAATGTTCATTTTTGCAACATTTGCAATTTGGTTACGTAAAGATTTATGTGGTATATTTCGTTCTCAAATATTTGGAAAGTTCTGAAATTGCATTTTGAATTATAAGATCAATTTGATACCGTTTCCTAAATGGAAAATAAATGAATAAAGTAAAAATGGGAGTTGCATGGGTGTAATTTTACACAAACTATTTTTGCTTTCCATACCACATCTTCATTCCTGCAAATTACCTGATTAGAGGACTGCTGTGAAGAAATTGGTACTGCTATACCAATTAATTTGCAAATATTATAAAAAGTATGGGAAAAGGAGAAATCGTCTTATCACACGGATTTGACATTATATTAAGTATAAAATTCTCACGCTGCAAAAAATTCTCCCGAAATAATCTTGTTTTTATTGCTGTGATTCTATCGAATCAAAGATAAGTTTCTGGATGACACAGGTCAAAGCAACAAGTTGTGTAACTATGTAACCCAACATATTCAGATTATCTTTATATATATTGAATCATTTTAGCAAAAGAAAATAACAAATACGAAACTTAAAAACTGAAAATAATTTCATTTCAGTATCGGGGTCAAGTCAAGTCTGTCGTCCACATTTTCATACGCATCTTCATTCATGGATCACGGACGCAAAATCAATGGTACCGCACGCACATTCCGGTTGGCCAATGAGCCCATTTAGCAGCAAAGGTCTAAGTCACCCAAATGCTTCTAACTCATCAGGACAGTTATCTGGAACATCTTCATCTGTGCCGACATCGAGCTCTTTCAATTTCCCACCAACCCCACCAAAAGATGGTACTCCTGAAAATGTTAACGCATCTACAGAATACACACCAGAGTCAAAGCCATTGAAACAAGACACGCAAGACAATCAGTCACCTTCATACAGTCACACCACAGCTCATCCCATGCCGACATACCCTTCATATGTCACACCAGGCTCTGACTATGCCGGAAGTTTGGGTTTCCATCCCGGTAGCATGTTCAAGTCAGCTATCCCACGACCCAGAACAAAGACCAGATCAAGCGCAGGTTAGTCGATCTTTTTAAGCTTTCAAGGCTTACTTGTCTTTATGCTGTTGTCTCAAGTTTTGAGTGCAAAGATTGAAATCCAGTTTCTTCAGACAAAAGTAAATGGCAAATGAAATAATTAAAATTATAAGAAAAAAATCTTTGATTAAATAATTATCTTAACGATCTTTAGCTAAGTTATTTTTAACGCTTCCGTATTTTTAGAAAAAGTTTGAGTTTCGAGCGTAAGCCACGGATACAAACACTTGAATGATCCGATAAATCCGGAAACATCGGTAGCTGCACTTAATTTTATGTTAACATCAACAACAAATATCCACTTACAACAAAAGTTCGTCGTCCTCGTTTCTCCAAAATTCATTGTTCAAATTAACATCAACTTGAGAAAAACAATGGCAAACAATTTAGTTATTAATGTTATAGTTTATACAACTTGACTAGATATAAACTTTTGATTAGTTGATGTGTGCCTACCCATCTGGTATGGTTTTAATTAGAATGTTATTGATGCTGGTAAAAATGATATATAACAAGCACTTCTTAGCTAAGTTACATTTAAGTGTTTGTTAATTAGCTTACACATGTTCATTTTTTGTCAAATAGCAAGGTGTTGGGCAATGCTCTTTTGCACAGCTTATAAAAATAAAAATGATTTATTTTAAATAATTGCGTGTTGCTGAAGCTTAGGGAAAAATTGATTCTTCGGATTTATCTATTGAATTGTTTAATCATAAGAATTTTTAGAGTTCCGGATGATTTATAAAAAATTGACGCACCTTCAGCAAACTTATAAAGACATAAAAACCGGATGTTTATGAAATAAGAAATAAGCTTTAAAAAATAAAAGTACATTATTATAAACCCAGGAATCGCTTGAATGAGAATCATCAATCTACGAGAATTTTTACAAATCATGATATATTATTGATAGCACGGAATCTCACAGGACTTCAATCGATATGTTGTTTCCATTGATTTGGAAAAGACCACCTGATATAATTATCGTGTTTTCTAGGAATATTCTTCGTTTTTCACTGCATCGCACCGAGCACCAATTTTAGCATCAAAACAGTCACGTGTGTAGTGTTCTTTAGTTTAGTTTGGGTTCAGGGACTAAAAAACTAATGGAAGATGAAAAAAATTTTGCAATCTTTTAGGACGATGCCCCACCGATGAGATGTATTCCATGATTCTTCCAGGGAGCCAACGACCAAATATCCCAGGTCAGAATTAACTCCCTTTATTGAAGAAAATATTTTGAAATAAGTAGATAATTGTCCGGAATGAAAATAAAACGCTTTAATTACTGTAGAATTTGTCGGCCGTTTAAATTCTGAAGATCTGCGACGCAATGTCCGCATTACGGATTACAACTGACACTCCAGTTGCGAACGGTCCGAATTACCACCCAACTGCGGTCGCGTCGGGGATTGGAAAATCGAGTACTGTTTAACTTTTGTAAGCAAATAAATAAAGAATCTTCCCAGTCTTCCTACATGATTACAAAGCGTTTCAAGCTGTGGTATATCGTTATATAGTTTTGGCGACAATTATAATATTAACTTATTATATAAATCTAAATTACGCGTTAATTGGCGGATATAGTTCTAGCCCGGGGTGGACTTGGAAATTAGGAATTTCGTATAGTAGCGAATAAGTGGGTTTGACGACAGAAGTCTTCGCAGTGACCATTTTAATACTAAATCGTGTTCCGTCGTTTTGGTCGTAAGACGAGATACACTTTCAGTTCGAGTGTTATAACGTCCGGAACTCTACAACTTGTATCAAATTCAAATTCTTGATTACTACAAAAGTATTTTTTTACCATTACAATTGTCTAATGTTCAATCGCAAGACACTTAATTGCATATTATATCAAAACAATTAGAATTTTCCCATGGTCTGCTCTAGACAGAGGATTTTCCTTCCTATAAACAACTCCTACATGTATCTGATTTTGGCGCCAATGTAAATCCACCAAATCCTTCTTAAATTACGAATTGTACTCAAACAACATCATAGCATAGTCATCAAGTAAAAACAATACAAAATATTCTTATAAAAAGAAAATATATAGAGATTTTTATTTTTGTTACAGAGGGTAGAGAGTGCGTGAATTGTGGAGCTACATCCACCCCGCTGTGGAGACGAGACGGTACAGGGCATTATCTTTGCAACGCTTGTGGACTGTACCACAAAATGAATGGTCAAAACAGACCTCTTATTAAACCAAAAAGAAGACTGGTATGTATCTTTTTTTTTGTTTTGGTGCTGAAACAGTGCAAGATTTTAACAGCCTGTCGAGTTACATCAGAAAAATGTTTATTTTCTCTTTACTAATATTTCCCTATCTTTAGAGAATGTCCAAAGCGACTGCTGTTTTGCTAAGTAATGAATCATTTTTTTAGGCTACAGTTCATGCGTACTATTTTTGACATTTCTCATCAAGAAAGACGTGTCAATTGCAACAGAAAAATGCATTTTTAGTATTTTTGGGTGAATACTAAATAGAAGGGAAATAAATTTAGAGTTTAAATTTAGCGAATACATGTCACAAGTTATAAACAGGGAAATCAGTTCAACTTTTCAAAACTTTTTGTGGGTGGTCATTTTTTTTTGGCAGTTTTCAGAAGAATATCGCCAATGATTGTTTGCGTTTATTGTTCTTCTTGCATTTTCTGTAAATATGATTTTGGAACAAAAACAAAAGAAAAAAAAAGAAGAAAAAAACTTACATGTTTAAAAATTTATTTTTGTAAAACTTGGCTTATCAAATTAATCAGCAGTCTTTTGTTTTTCAAACATTCCAAATTACTACAGAAAAACATAAAAATTCTTTAAATAAATAAATGTCATAAATGCATCGGTTAAAGTAATACAAAGAGGCAAATCAAGGAAGAACTCTTTTGTGTTGAAGATCAATCAGGCATCGTAGGTATACCTCACAAATATATACAATGTTATAGATGATGTGATAGGAGGTGTAAGATCTATCTGATATCACACAAAGACAAATACAGACCCATTGATGGGTAAACGGACCAGGAATCATGAGCCGTGCTATATCAGATAATATTCAAGCAAATGCTCTGATCTCATTCAACGAAACTAAGATACGGGGTCGTGTGTGTCGTCCAAAATATGAGCTGCAGTGTCGCGTTGCTGTGCTTTAACAATAAGATTTTATGTATTTTATTTGTTTTGAATTGTCATGACATATTTATATTGGAATACAAATACTTAGATTTGTATCAAAATCGTCTTTAATAATACTTATAGAAACTATAGATCAATACTTAAAGATCGATTAGATTGATTAGTTTGTTCGGAATTATTGATCAGATATCGGACCCGACACTGATCGTGTAACTTGAGTGATGGAAGGTATATAATTCTGTGAGGTAGATGTCTTATTGCCAAAATAAATGTATCAATTAAAATGATCATAGTCCTCGTCACGATAAGGCCCTCCGATGATGTTTACCGATTCAAGATTAAACCGCGCTGAAGTGCGTAAGGTCTGATATAAAATTATCAACCCTTCATGGACAGGATAGGAATCTTATCACAAACTCCTCGTCATCGAGAAATAAACTACATTCTGTCCCTCTTTAGAACCAAATATGCACTTGTTCGTATTTTAGTTAATAAAATTTCAATTAAACACTTCTCCTGACCTTCCTTAAGAATCGAAATAACATGGTGGTATTGTGGATCATCTTTCTCTTAAAAATAAATCATGTATGTAAGACCTTTGGTATGTTTTGAAACAGATTTCACAATAAAAAGAATTATAAAACACCAGCAAACTTTATTATTACTGGCTAAATTATTTTGATTTAGCTAATAAATAATAGTTCTCATAATTTTAGACACTTGAATTACCGGACCGAAATTTCCTATAAAAGGCTAGTAATAAGATACCATTGTACACCAAATACAGGATGAAAAATTTATACAAGAAATTTTCTTTAGACAACAATGGCGCTTTTTAAAAATAAAATATCCATTTTCTGCAGAGAAAATTTGATAAAATGTATTTGTAATAAGTGGTGATATCGGGCACTTTGGGCGTGAAGGTTGTAGTTTAGCCTGAAACACTTCATTTGAAAATCTCTGTGGGAATATACAAACTTGAGGATACAAATATCGTTTAAGCCATTGTTAGTCTTAAACCAATATTTTCATTTACACAATTGCGCATTGTGTATTACACATTCGAATGCACCTATCACGCTATGATATAGATCGTATTTCTACTTTTAGAATATTGAGCAGAAAAGACATACAAGTTTTAATTTCCAAAGTTTTACAAACGAAGAATGTCATGTTATATTTTCTGCATATATTTGATTTCACTCTCTGTGTGCGGTTCATGTTATACATCGATCATAATAAGCTCTGTGGTGACATTCGCCATTTTGTCCCAACAATCGAACCAAACGCTCTTCGCCTACGGAAAATTCGACTCCTGCGTCACCATGTACGGCGCCATTTGCTTCAGCTGGGTGGGTCAAGTTGCTTGGGGAAATAAGTCTTTCTCTGACTTTCCTTATCTGTATTCCATTTGGCAGAAATGCATGGTCGATCATTAGTTAGAGATACATTTAAAATCAGCGCCAAGAGGCAACCATACTCCATTTATTTGTTTATGTAGTGAATAAGTAAAGTAACTTATCCCTGAGGTTCGTTTATAAATATTAACAGAAATAGTTTCTTAAACAATAAACAATATGAAAACAAAATAACAACATTTCAAAGCATGCATTAGTGCATTGTAACAGGAAATATGGGAAACTGGGTCTTAGTTTTCAGTTTTATTGGTTTCAAACTTTACTAAATGACCTATATTTGAAATTAAAAAAAAATGCGTTGTATTGTGTAAATATATTACTAATTTAATTTTTACAGTCTGCTGCGAGGCGAGCGGGGACGAGTTGTGCCAACTGTGGAACATCAACAACTACACTGTGGCGAAGAAATCAAAATGGCGACCCAGTCTGCAATGCCTGTGGTCTTTACTACAAGCTGCATAATGTAAGTTTCAGTGTTTCGTTTATTTGTTTATTATTTTTTAAATATTTTTATTATTAAATGTGACATTGAGACTGACAATAACAATGCATGTTTCAAATTGACCTGTGGCAAAATTAAGACATTTGGCATGTTTTACATAATAAAGCTGTTATACAAACCAAATTCCATTAGAATCACCTACGGACAAAATTTGACGATTTTATCAGCACTGAATTTTTATTACTAGTGGACAAGACCGCTATCTAGTCATCTGGGATTATCAAAGTCAAAATCTTTGACCACTGTCCTTCCTTTGTCGGTTAGTGTGATAGAACAAGTTTTTTTTCTGTAATTGTCAGTGAGTCATGCCTTTTTCAATTGTACAATCTTTTAATTGCATAATTGCTTTTAAAATATTTTCGTTTTACAATTTAATAAAACCGGTCTTGAAATTCTTCCGTAACAAGAATTTGTGAATACGCTACAAAATTATTTTACGTTTCGCACGAATTCCTCTATCAAAAATAATTATATTGTAAAAAATTATTACATAGCCTAAATCCATACTTTAAAAGGAGCAAAATGTACATCACATTAAGTGCTTTAAAGTATTTTCTTTTGTAACCGACGAAATATATTCCAGACAGTAGCGTTGGTACATTACAGTACACCGGCGTTACTTCGTTGAAATATCCAAATGCTCTAGCGTGTCTGGTTTGTGTATTTATGGATTTCCTAATGCATACAAGAATAATTTTCTTGTCAAATTGTTACAATAAAGGAGCCAATTCATTCTATTTAACTATTACAGTATATTGGTTTTTGTAGGCGATTATGTCTAGGGAAAGAGTTGAAAATTTTACAGTCAAATTATCCTCTAAAAATCTATTGATTAGACGGCCTCGATTTCACGGTCAACAATTAATATTTTTCATAAAGTCCGTCATTTTCGCTCGTCATTTATGTGACTCAGTTAAGTGTTATTTTATTATTGATTAACCCTAACTTGTCAATATTTTTTATTTTAAATTTTCATCAATTATTGGGAGCAATGGTCTGACATAATTTTCCCATTCAAATTCACTGCAATGTAACTTTATTTAAAAATTTTCTTTTCATAAAGTTGAATATTTATTTGACATAAATCATCTTACAAAAAATATCCTAAATTTGTAAACTTGTTATTAAAACATGGGATTTGATTTTTTGTACTTTTACTTGCAAGCTAAATTATTTAAAATAGGCATATCATTAATTGATGTTTAAAAACTTACTATTAAGATTAGAGGGCATGAAAACTTTGAAATATTTTGAAGTTAAAAGACACATACCCCAATTTCTTTTTCTACATTTAAATCTATTATAATGATTAATTGAATAACGTTACGGACTTGATATATATTATTTATTAGAATTTGATACAAAATATTAAGATCAAAGAGCGAACTGTATAGGAGGGATATATAGGGTTTCAGACTGCGCGGAGACAACATCAAGACGGACCACGGATGATTAAATTTCACCCAATTACTCTTCATTGCAACTCGCTTTCCATTTAACCTTGGTCTATCTTTTTAAAGCCTAACCCATCATTGGAAAGCTGTGGTTATAAACATGCTTGATTTGATTTTGTTTTGTGTTCACTTTTGACATAATTATACACAAAACTTGTGGACAGGGTATTGACGTCCTCTCAGAATACAACCCGTAAAGTTTACCCCGCCCCCTCATTTTCATTCATAAGTGTATACTTGTCGTTAAAGTCTTCATAATTTTAGGAAGATAGCATTATTTATGTACATTTATTTTGTATGTACTAATTAAGGACTACCAAAAAAGCGGAATTTTGAAAACAAACTGCCCTCATATGAACTAAGAAGAGCTATTTTTGTTTTCTCTTTACGCTACTGTCACATTTGATTAAATGAAAACTGAAACACGTAAATTTTCTTTGTCGGAAGCCACTGTAAATACTCGATAATTACGACATTAAGTCCATTTTGAGTTACTTTTGCCGATTGAGATCAAATTTGGTAGATAAACAGCGTCTCGTGCTGTGGTAATAAGGTAGCCTTTACTGATGTTAAAACTTACAAAAAGTGCCGCGACGACACACCCGGAATAGGCCGGAATAGGTGCTTTACATATAGTTTCTAATCGACGACTTCAGTAATTATAACAGCAAGGCATATTGATAATGAAATTGAAACAATTATTATGGAATTGCAGAATTTTCAATTCCTGAATTGTAATCAGTTATAACGACTATCAGAAATCTCTGATGCAATCAAGATAATGGGTTATCTATAATTATTCGCTCTAGGGATGCCTTGAGACACAGTCTCTTCAACAAACATCCATATAAAAGTCCCATGGTTATCCCTAGACAAATCTTACCTGAAAAATGACCAACAAAGTATTGATAAACATGAAGGTAAATAAAGTTTTAATCAATGTCCCCGACTACCATACCAGGACATAACGACCGATTAACCCTTCATGGTACCATCGCAACGACGGCGATCACGTCGATTTTACCCTGACCACACGTTTGACTGACAAGGTAATTCACAGGATGAATGCTTAGGGTAATTAAATGAAAAAGCCACTGACAGGTCGAATTTGTGCCCGTTGTTGCTCATTGTAATCAGCTTCTGCTTCGGTGGATTGCCGTTCTACCTTGTCCCAATCGACGATAAACCATTAAAAGTTAGATTCAATTATAATCTAGTGCTGTTACTGTCTCTCCAAACGACATTTCCAAACAGAAAATGATTTCAATGATTTATATTTACGTAAATGTCTAAATGTAAATTACATATATCATTAGCGAACGAAAATTTATTGCATATTTGCTTATAATGCACATTACGGATCAGTATTTATACTAACAAGAGGGAGTTTATGTTTAGAATCCAAGTGCATGCGGAATGAGAAATGAATTGCCGAATATCCATTGTCAGACAATAAACTTCGAAAATTATTTGTCTAGTAGACCAATTATTTCATCATAATCTAGCACAGTATTTTGGAGATAATTGGCGAACATTCCTGCATCTGTCAGATTTTTATGAAATGCTACAATAAATTATTTCTTGTCTTTACAGGTTAGCAGACCTCTCACAATGAAGAAAGATGGCATACAGACTCGCAACAGGAAGATGTCAACGAAGAGTAAGAAAAACAAGAAAGGAATGATGATGTCAGACTTTTTAAAACCATTAGAGAAGTCCTTCGGAGGTTTCCCTCCAATGCAAGGAATGCATGCTCCTATGCCAACATACATGGGTGGAGCATATTCATTAGGCGGTTCTTCAATGGGATCTGGGCACATGCAAGGTGCAACAGGACTTAGTTATGGTGGAGTTTCTAGCGGTTTTAATAATTTTACACCTTCAAGCTACGGATCATCATTCTCAAGTATTCCCAACATTTCATCATCTGGGTTCTCGTCGGGACTAAACTTGTCGACGTCATCAATGGTTGGAGCTATGGCATAAACTTATAAAATATGTGTTGTTCATGTGGTTTGACCGTCTGCGTCGAACTTAGCACGTGCGTTCAAATGGTGCTTCCGGTGTAGATGTATGACATTTTCCCGGGGAAGGTAGCCTCTAGTCTACCAAGGTTTTTCTTGCGGAAAATGTGTCTATGTGAATCGGGTGTAATTAGATGATGGCTGATACCACGACAATTACATCATCGGCCTCTCAAGAACAAAAAAGAGAGACCAAACACTGTAGACCTTTAAACGCCACTAGACTGCAACCGAGTCAGTGAAGGTGTTCAGTTGCGTGCGAAAGCATCATAATCTTTTAAAGAACATTGTCACGTAAACTACCAATTCACTTATATTCTATTTGTCACGGAGAGAGACAAAACCCGAACGTCCTATTCCGGGTATCAATTATCTAGATACATTGAAATATTCTACGCAAAAATGCACAATTGTGAAAGCCGAGGAGTCACGAAGCGTAACCCTGAGGGAAATTACTCGGGTGGAATGACCCAATGTGACTATAGACACACATTCTACTGAGCTCGCGTATCACCCTCTAAATTCACTTAGTATGATTTACGGTATGACTGTGCTGTAGGCCGTTTAACTTCAAAAGAAACTCGACCCTGTGAACGTCTCTCGGCAGGTAACCGATGGTACTTGTTAGTGGGCCAGAATTAGCCGTCAAGAGCGTGAGACTGACATTAACACTGAACTATTTGTTTGTTTGCTCAAATGTAACAAATATTGAATTGTATCGCATTGTTTAATTATGTAAATATTAATTTATTATAGTGACTCAGATTTTGAGCAAAATACATGACAATGTTTCACATGAGAGAAATATATGAAATCTAGTCCCACAGCTTATGGAAAAATCTCTATGTTCACTGTTTTATTGTTTAACCGACAGCGGTTTTCCATGAGTGCTATCTCATTATTGTCACATGTCACGATGTCCGGTTTGTTCCGGATTAAGAGCAACGTGCTCGTCACGGATCTACAGAAATCCATAATGTAGTGAGTTAGGGTTTTGTCCTCGGACAACATTCCAGTGTAATTGTGTTTCAGAGTGCTCTTTAACTAGATGCAGTGTTATTAATAAATATTGTATATATACAGATTTTCATCTTGTTATTTGCCGTTCATGACGTGTACAGAGAAATACTATTGTAACATTTGAAGATTTTCAATGAAAATTAAAATTGTCTCAAAATCATTTTATGCCTTTTTTATATTTTAGCCAAAATAGGAACACATAGCAATATATTATATTCTATAGTTGATAGAAGGGCCATTCATGCAGTAATGATGTCGTGTTAATATTTCAATTTCACAGGAACATCCATTTTAAAATTTCATACTTTTCAAGTAAAACACTAATCATGGGAACTAAACTGGTGAAAAAGGGAGCGTTCTGTCGGATATTATGTAAACAGTTCAATTGGAAAACATTACATATAACAGAAAAAGCATATACACACAAAGCACAGTATAAGAACAGACACTGCGACACAAATTTATGTGAGAAATACTACACAATAAAATGTATTGGTGTGATAGATCATGTGAAACTTAAACAAAAGATATGAATTATACACCTTAATGTTTTATGGATAACTGATAATCTCCTATTTAGGTAGAAAACATATTGAACGGTAATTATCTATTCAGTTGAAAATGACTTGCTCAACAAAATGCAATAATATATATACCTTATTAGATTATTCACAAGGAAGAAAACATGCTTGTGTACATTTGGTTGTAGGAGAAGACCTTATTAGGATGATTTAAAATAAATTGAAGGAATTTCAGACGCTCATAAGTCGCACGAAATTAATAAAGGTACGTCGATGTCGTCGATATCGAATTATTTGATACATTTTTGTTGAAATTTACCGCCATCAAATTGTGGAATCCACCCTAAAAATAGTTTCTTCAATTCCGGTAAATAAACGATTTAACAGTCAGACGAGAGAAAATATATTACATTTGCGCACTTTTGCATTACAATTGCGCACTTTTTACATTACATTTGCGCACTATTTTCATTACATTTGCGACCTCTTTTTAATTACATTTGCGCACTTTTTCCTGTTCACCACCGAGCAGATGGCGAGTTGGAAGTAGGATTCAGAGAAGATTTATTTAATGCATATTCATATAAAACACAACTTTTTAAAATATATGTTAGGATATACGAAAATAAAAGGATAAACGGAATGAAAAGTTCGTTACAATTGTAGTGTTTTTGATCTTTTTACATTTAAAACACTGATAAATTTATATTTTATGGCTGTCATAACTCTTCGTTCAAATTTTCACACTGCCATTTTGGTTCGGGAAATTTGTTGTATGTCATTTAGTTGTTTTGCTGAATTTAAGCTTTCATTTGTGATGTAAACTTTGGTGCGCAGATGTAATAAAAAAGAGTGCGCAGTTGTAATAGTAAAAAGTGCGCAAATGTAATACATCTTAATTGCAAAAAGTGCGCAAATGTAATGCAGCCTACAAAGTAACGGTACATATATATTGATAGTGGTGCATCGGATGTGCACATTTCTTAAATAAGTTTTTTGTGAGAGTTCAAATTGCTAGTGCGTTGGTTCTCGTAATGTGTGCTTCTATTTTGTTTTTTTGCCTCATTTTTTCGATTTTCATTACTTTTGTCACAGTCTCGTTGTTTTTCTCCGCGCTTTTGCTTTGTCCCTGGATTCAAGGTTTTATGACATAAGCCTTGAACTTTGTTGCCTCGGTATATTGTTGCCTATATTTCAGTATTTGCTAGCGATGTTAATGACCAAAATGTCGGAAGGCAATAACGTACAAAATATTTGTAAAGCAAACATATGCCAAAATGGACGAAACAGCAAGCCAAAACTCTACGGTCAGAGCTTTATTAGATTTAGGGGAGTTCAAACGCAATTATCTTAAAGTATCATTTCGAGCTCGTAACGAAGTACTAGTAAAAAAAGTGTGATACATTCATACCGATTTTGATGCATCAGATGTGCACACAACGAAGTACTTGTAAAAAAAGTGTGATACATTCATACCGATTTTGATGCATCGCATGTGCACATTTCGTAAATTGATTACTCGTCAGCGATGCTAGGGACCAAAAATTTGGAAGTCCAACACTGTTATTAAAAATTTGTAAAAGCGAAAACATGCCAAAATGACCGAAATAGGAAGCCAAAACCATCTATGGACAGAGCTTTGCTTGAGGGAGATAACTCCATAGTTTTATTGTAACTGAGCTGGGGATAACCTCGGGACCTTACAGTCCACCAGCAGTGGCATCTACTCAGTAATAGTGGTAAATTATATACTGAAAACGATATTACACAGATATATCATTTTTATAGGAGACTGTGAAAAATACCAGTCAAGAAACAGTTTGATGTCCTGTCGAAGAAACTTCCATAGCTGATCGACAAGTATTAATCACAAATATCACTCCCTTAAAGTGATATATTTGAATCAGTCACTCCCAATGAATTAAGATTATTATTACATCTAAAATTGGTGATATTGAAGACTTACAAATGTACGTTTACCGATTTATTTCCTTCTTCAAACTGATGCTAAGTATCCACATCATGCCAATCTTATAAAAATGTTTTTTGCGTAAAAAGACAAATGCACTAGCGGTATTTAAATTGGTACAAATTTAATTTATATGTAACAAGTGATGAAATCTTTGAAGAAACATACCTCGCACAAAATTCCAGAATACTGGCATATAATGTGATAAAATCATTGTAATATATGCATTTATAGAATTATATACAGATAATGTTTTGAATGATACATTTATGTATTTTACAGTAAGCTTGAATAAAACAGTGGCTTTTTGCTAATGTCAAAAAAAAATCTTCCCCGCCTATTTAATAAATTCCTGGATATAGACCTCGCCATTCGGATTTTTTATCAGGTGCACTTTTCCTTTTTGTTTCCATACACGTGCCACAGCAGTTCATCCCTATAACTGCATTGCGTCCTGGTAAATTAGACACACCCCTTGTACAGTACTGTCCAGCTGTCAGGTTGTTTATTTCGTTACATCCAATAGCATTCGGAGCATTCCCCCATGGACAGTCTGAAAACAGCAAAAGAAGTATAAGGGACCTACTATTTGACTTTAAAATATGAGGGTATGTTTTCTATTGAAAAAATATTCTGATGTCTGATTTTGAAGACAAAAAAACAGATTTGAGACCAAGAAGAAATAAATAATCTGATTAGTGGTTTTTCCAATACATACATGTATGTACTTGTTTAGAAAATTTCGACAAAAAAAAAGATTTGAACAATAATTACACCTTATATAAGAATCCTGAATTCTGATTGGTTAATAGGCAGTGTATTTTAAACGTATTTTCACGATTTCGGTCATTTTTTGCAGCTGCCGGGGTATATATATGCACAAGAAATATGCCTTTTTTACCCTCTGCCGTGGTATTTATCAAAACGTATATGCCTTTTTACCCTCGCGAGCCTAATCCCGCCAAAATTCAATCGGAAGCGTTATAGGCTCTATGCTAATAGTAACGTAACGTGATTAATCAATTTTGAAATATGGATGTGTTCCGATGTTATAGTAAACATGCCAAATGCATGAAATGAAATAAAATAATGTTGCATGCTTTCGCCGATCTTGTAACATTTCATTTTAAATTGATATTCGGTGTAATTAAACAGATATATCATGTTGGGAGGGAATTTGCTAAAATACCAGTCTCGGGAATCAAATTTTTCTTCCTTGGACTGGAATTTTTTTCGCAAATACCCCTCCCTGCCGTGATGTACATGTATCTATTCAAATAAATGATTATAAATAACGCGACATTTTTATCGTGCGAAAACTTTTTCCCCATAAACTGAAATGGTCGGTCCCTAATAAAATGGACTAGATGGAGATTTAAACAGTGAGCCATGTGTTAAAATTGTAGCTGACATCTTTTGTCGAATATTGAACATTTAATATTATGTTAGTTCCTTACAGTTACAGTTTATGAGAAAAGATGCAATAAATAAATCCGGCGGATATGAATGAACGAAATTGTACGGGTTTATAATTTTAAGTTGATACGATGAGGAAATACATTGTACAAAAAATACCATATTTTTTCTTCCCATAAAATATAAAATCAGTTCTTCTACGATTTGCAAATTAGGTGCTTTTGTACAAAATGGAATATTGAGAGTTTCCCTACAAATTGTAAATATAGTTTTTTTTCTGAAAATTGAAGAATTCGGGTTTTTTAATTTGTTAATTGTAAAATTTGGTCTTTCGCTAAACAATTTTGATTGAGAAATGTAGACGAGCCCGT
>JAOXYH010000001.1:119409-133268 GCA_028566455.1 Botula fusca | reverse complement strand
TCAACATTGGTTCAAGATGGAATCAATTATAAATGAATCGTTGTTCGCGCTCCTCTGATAGAATTAAACATGCGCTTTGGTATCCAGAAAATCACCGAACTGATGACAATCAGAAAAAAATAGCACAATTACCATTTTATTCTACGTATTGTTGACACAACGACATGCAAATATAACTATATGATCTCAGCAAATAATGTTTAAACAGTTTCTGGAAAAAAAAACTGAAATTCTCTTTATATGGTTGTACGAAAGGCACTTATTATGGGCAAAGGAGGAATTTATTTTAACTGAAGTACCTGGTTACTCAGTTTTATTTCAAAATTTGTGCACGCTTATTCAAAATCTGTTCGCAAATAGAAAGTGCATAAATACAGAGTAGTAAGAATATTCCAATTTTACCAGTAACTACCACGTAAAATGAGTGTTACTTTATGTCTAGTCCCCTCTACTCTTCATTTTGCAAGGAAATTTGCCACTCGAGGAACAGTAAAATTATATAAGGCGGCCGAAATAAAAATGACTCCAAAAACAGGCTATAGAAGTTATAGTCACGTTTACACCATAATTTTTCTTTGAAATGGCGGCAGTCAAAATTAATCAATGTAAAGGCACGGACGGTGGTGAACATTCAACCAACAGTTTGCATTACGTTCAGTAACAGTTCCATTCAACTTTTCAAGATATTTTTTTCAGGAAACAAAGGACTCGTCAGATCAAGACATATAGTAAGTAGAAACGTTTAGTATTTTCGACCAGTGGTATTTGATGATTTTGTAAAGAGCAACATAAAAATTTCATTTTATTTATTTTTCCGTCATTATTGCAGCAAAGATAAAACGTAAGTAATAACATAATAGATAAATCGTTTTAGATGCATTCAGCTATCTTGTAGATATAATGTGCCATATCTCCACAGTCGAATATTTCTTCCTTTCAAGCAATAAAGATGAATATCGTCATGTTGACCTGTCGGATATGCGGAACATCTCAGGTGTTATCTACCTTTGCTTGTCACATAAATTTATGTTTTTCAGTTGCTGTCTTCTGTTTGCGCCTACGAAGGTTCAAACCAAGATCGCTAAATGGTTCCTAAATCTGTGTCAAGATTTCCACAATTGCTTAATTCACAAGATCCCGATGATGGAGATAGTGAAGAAGACATAATCTTCATCTTAATCTGACAATCTAAGATTTGGAAGGAATTCATAATTACTCAAGTAAATGCATGAGAATATCCTTGAAATCATCAGATAAAGGATGATCACTGATAACCAAAATTAACTCCGTCATAAACTCTGCCTTAAGGCATTGTTTGTTGCATAAACAGAAAATTAATTCTACTGTGCATAATGGAAGTGAAGTTTATATTGTCTTCAGGTTTAGGTCGGACATGCGCAAGATAAAACAAAAAATTAAAGTTTCTAGCCATATATAAAACTTTCAAAGTGGAAATTTCTATCGTTATGTAATTAAGGCACAATCAATGTATCTGTGTCCGAATCTGTCAGTTAAAACCCCAGAATTAAAAACCATGGAATTGTTTGATAGCTTGCTTGTAATTATTTTCGTATATTTTGCGTCTGATTTGTGGAGTAAAATCATAGTACATCAATAATGCAAGTTGATGTTCTAATTGAAATCCAATTTGTATCATGAGTACAAATTAATTCTAAATCAAGGGTAGAATGGTGCTAATAATGAGAGTTCAAAACTGGTTCCAATTGATACTTCATTACAAAGTTAATGAGTGAAGGGTCCAGATTAATTACAATATTGTGCGTTTCTTTTTGGATTTTGTCTTCCATTTTATTATGCCCTAAAACGTACAGTCTGTTGATAACGGAGATTCATTTTCTTATCTTTAAGGTGATGAAAAGGCTGGTGCGTGAGCAATGTCTCGTGTCGTAATACCGTAAACTTTGTCTGATTTGAAGTTTTGACTTTGTTATGCATTTTATCAGAGAATTATTCCAATGTAATCCGATTACTTTATTCAGATTGATGCCCTCCTGATTACCACTTTTTCAAAGTTAAACTTCACAGAATATTTAGACACAACTGTCCTAGAAAAGTTTCCCGAAATGGACTGGCGCATTCAAAAATAACTAGTTTGAGAAAGTTGTTTGTACTGTTACTGATTTAGCTTATTATTGAGCCAACAATGCAAGAATGCTTTTCCTCCGAATTTTATTTGTTCAACTGGTTTTGCCAGCGGTAGAGACACCTCCTACCACAAAATGAATCCTTTTTCTGTAGTTGTTCATTTTTGTATTCAGTATAATTTTTGTTAAATGAATAATTGAATCCAATGAGTGGTTGATGAATATGAATATTTAGTATGATTTTCAACTGTTTCAGATGAAAAAGTGCAAAAATGCCTGTCGTTCCTGACTGAGTCACTCTTCTTAATGTTTCATTGAAGGCGTCAGTATCAAGATCCCTAGTTCTTTCCTTTGCAATCTTATTTCCTTTAGCTGTTTCAAGTGTTTAGAGATTAAATTGATATGTCCATTTTACTAATCCTAGACACTGATTGTTTATATACACGTATATATAGTGCTAAACATGGAAAAGACACTCTAGCAATTCAATTCTCTCAGGACTGATTTTTATCTGCTTTGATTTTTGCCACAATTCTCCTGCTACATAGGCTACACTAAGTGCAAACCGTCCCTTGTGTAACCATCAACAGCTCCAATATAGTGAAACATCATTTACAAAAAAGATGTTAAGTGTTGAAACAAAAGAAAAATGTTTGTGCGTTTTTCGCTTTCTATTGCAGTTAGCTCTCTAGTTCTTTCTTGTTTAGCGAAGAAATAAAAATTTGCTCTAATATGAACGAGAAACAAATGGTACTAAAATGGCAGTCTGTTTCATTTCATACAATATAACGTGCAGAAAATTGATAAATTCGTGTAATTGACCATTTGTTACTTGAAGCATGCATGCAGGCATTATTTATTTATTTTCATTAAAATAGTTGGATGTTATATGGAAACAAACATTTATAGCCTTTTCATATGATTTTTCAGAAGGTTGATTGTTCCCCGGAGACTAAATAATGCTCTTCACACTTATAATATTCAATATGATGAAATATCACTTGCTACCAAATACAAACGACAAGAACCTTTACAGTACGGAATCAATGCAGCTTCACGGATAATTAGCCATGTTTCCGATCCAATTTTTCATTTCCAAATTGAATACACAAGTTGCTTCAATTCGCCAGTCAGTCGCCTATATCTAAAGGCCAAAGTCATTTTTTCGACAACAATAATTTTGTAACATGATAGTATAATTTTTACAATGGGAGCAGCCTGGCAATTTCAGTTTCATTCAGTCAATTAAAAGTTTATGGCCAAATAAATGAAAGAAAGAGAAAAAAAATCAGAAAGTTAGGTATTATAATATTTGTATTAGAGTTATACGCAAGGTGCACATTTTATAGAACTGATGGCTGATACGGGACAATAGATATGAGTTAAGTATTCTCTAATTAGATCAGATATGAAGCTGATCCCGGGGCTTTCCAACAATGACGATACCTTCTGATTTTGTTTATTAGATATTGATGCTATTAAGATAAAAGGGCAAATATAGATCATATCTGGTTATGATATAGTAAATCCCTCACTCGGCACAAAACTTACTATACCATGATCAAAGTCAGCTTATCACCCCAAATCTCGGTTTATTGACAGATATTTTCATTTTTCTGTCATATATATAACAACAGTTTATGTTATTAAATTGTGCATGAATTTAAACCGTCTTGTGTTAATCGTTTACTATGTGCATGTCAATGCGTTCGGTATTGAATATTTCGCACTGCTGAGCAGTACGTTTTGTTTATTATTTATTCTATGAATTAAAAACATGTGTTAAAAACCATTTACATCTGTTCCATCTGATAAAATAATTCCCTATAATTATTATCGATTTTCCATATTTTAATCAGCATATTTTATATTTTATATTCCTAAAACTCGATTTTTCCACCATTTATCAAACTGCTGTTATCGCACACTTTCAGCTGGCAACAAGTCAAATTTCGTCGACAGTAGTTTTTTTCCCTACTAACGGGTATCTGAAAAAAAAAAATGATTGATATATTTTTTTTTCTTCAGGAGATCACTTTGATTAATACCGTTTTAGCTTATCACTGATATGCATATGTATAATTGACAAAAGATAGGAATTAATTATTTACAAAACTATCATTATAATCTATGTTTTGTAATACAATCTAGATAGGTCTGTAATGAATTCTAAGCGAAGATAGGTCTGTAATGAATTCTAAGCGACTTTCAATTTGTAATGAATTTGAACTGATACTTGCAAAGACAGATAACTCATATACATCATAAAAAAGATGATAATGATTGTTTAAAAAGTCAGTTGCTCTGTACAGTTATTTTGATCATCCTTGTTATGTATAATACATAATGTTTATTTGAAAAGAATTTAATTTTGTTTTAGAATGTAACGGTATGTTTGTTTGACATATAATATTTGTCTTGTTTAATTCATCAACTAATGGCCAAAAACTATTCTGGATTTTTAAAACGAATGTGCACTGTATTTTATTAAACTCGTTGGCAAACTCAAATGATACGACTGTATCTATCATGTATGTAATATTTAAACATAATTTGAAACATTGTTGTTCTTGTCAAACTATCGATTTTATGTTTGTTTTGGTTAATTTTGTGTTTGTGGGTGTTGTTTCTGTTTTTTTCTTGTTTACATCTCTTGTTGCCATTTGAAATATAATCATTATTTAAAAATGTACAGGCGTAAAAAATATGTATTTAAAAAATCATATTTACCCGAAATCTCTGACTATTGCAGCAAAAAAAAACGCAGATTCTGACACAGATCAGTAATATTCGATGGCAGAAATGATTGTAGCCTCTACCTTGAAGAAATCGTTTTAGCTAGCTATAGTAGACTTCTCTCGACACTTGGACATTAACTTTGTATATTGGTAAGTTTTTATAGTTATTGCAAAATGTACTTCAGTTTTTTGTACATGTAAATACATTTAAATAAAGAACTATGTTTTGCCTTTTAGCTTTGGAAACAATATTTGTACAAAAATGTTATTATTTTTAATATAGTTGTCAAATTTCGTTTCACTTAAAATATTTGAGACTTTCAACAGAATGTAATAAATTGCTAAATGTGACTTACAAAATAGTATTTATGTTTGTACATAATATGGAGTGACACAGGAAAAGGAAATACAGAAATTCATGTTTTCAGATTTGATGTTTAAACTGCTCTAAACGATTAATGACAATGAATTATATACTAGAATTATATACATTTTGAAAAATCACTACATCAGAAAAATTAGTATGTTGTCTGTACTATTAATCATAAGAACGAATAATTTTGTCATATATAATAATTATAGAATATAATGCTATCATTTTATATATCTTATATTACATCTGTGATAAGATTCTTTTTGAAATCGATACGATTCGAAATTCAAAAGGAAGGGTAAAACGAAAAAAAAATCTATCGTAGATTACATCAGGATGAAGAATTTCAATTTTATGCACGGTTAATTAATGTTCGCATTCGTATTTTAGAATCATTACTTAAAATTTTAAGGCGCCCCAGGTTGGACTATTAATATCTTTATGAAAATTACTGTCTATCAATTTACAATCCTCTATATGTGTGTTCTAAGGGATTGCTCATGCATTTAAATATTTTTCAACCAGACAGTGACGACTATTTCTCTCTCTCTGATTTTGCTGTTTAATTGCAAAAAATGATGTTTGTACAAAGCGTACTTTAGGTATTAAATGTATATTTTCTCTAAATCTCAAACTTCTTCAGTTCTGTTACACACCTAAATATATAGAAAAGCGGTCAGTAAACTTTATTTTTTGTTTTACAAATTATAATATGAAGCCAAAATAATATTTTTTGTCGAAAAATTCTATTTCTAAACAAACTTCAGAAAAACTATTTTTTTGTCTTACAAATAAAATAGAAGACTTTTATTTTTTTTTAAAGTTTTTTTTTCCAATTACATAAAAGCATAAAAGAAACCTTTTGTCGAAAATTTTTAGTCTAACCCTTACCACAAGGCAGAAAAAAAAACTTAGACAAATGTAATTTTGTCTTAAAAATATTACTATGAATACAGAAGAATTGTTGTCATTTTGGGTCTAACTAACTACAAAGGGCAAAACAACTTTTATCAACAGATTTGTCTAAGTAGTTATCAAAGCAAAAAAAAATTATAAAAGACAGAGAAATTGTTGTCAGAAGCTTCTTTTGTTTTACCAATTACAACAGGTGGAAACACAGTAGTAAAGTTAATTATCCTTCTTTCTAGTGGCAGTCAAATTATCCACCCAGTAGGCCATATCCCTGCCCTTGTTTGTTTCATTTCGTTGATTTGTTAAATTGTTTGTTATTTTGTTCTCGTCTTGAATATAGCTGAAATATTGCCAACTGCATCAACCATTCACAAAAGTTTTTCTGCCTAATGTAACTGGTTAGAAAAAAAGTTTTGGCAAAAGTTTTCTGCCTTTTATATCTGGTTAGACAAAAATGTTTTCGGCAAAAGTTTTCTGCTGAATACAAACACATCTAAGAAAGTTCTTCTGTCTTCATATTTTGTGAGATAAAGATATTTTTAACCTTTGACTATCGTAGACAATTGAGCAGAATAAACTAAAGCTATTGGCATGATTGGATCATAGAGCTGTCATTGAGATATATAGTAATATATATATAACAATGCCTAAAATATCAGCTATGACCTAAGGAGTTGTTAGTTCACACAATTTATTTATGAATTATAACGTATAAAAGTATATTCCAAATAAGACCCTTCAATGGATAATTCTGTTCAGAGACGAAATCATTTTTTTCCTAAAATATTCTAGCAATCATTTCAAGTGAATCTCAAATGTCCATACATGCTACGTTCAGAAGGTAGCAGTAAGTGGATTGTTGTTTAGTTCTGTTGTTTATAACTAAAAAATATTCGAAACGAGAGATGGAAACAAACACTTGACAAAAATGTAAAATGATAATTCTTGAAAAAATAGAAACTGCACTGATGATTGATAATATATATAAGCTGCCCCTTTTTCTAGAAAGGATGTCAGAAAGAGTAAAAGTGAAAATAAAGATTGAGAATTTGTTAGAAAGCTTCTATTGGATGAAAAGAAGAAATGAAAATATAAATACTATAGGAATCATGGTGCTTTTAAATTTCATAAGAATTAAAATTCGTCAGAACTATAAAAACGTTTGAATTGATTAAATTTTACAAATGTTTATTAACAATTGATATATGGGGTTGTAAATGTTTGATTTGTGAAGCGGGTAATGGCAGTCCATCAGTTCCTCTAGGTTTACGTCGCTTCACAATCCAATTTATATGACCAAATGTATCCCTCAATACCCATTTTAATGCCCTAATCCATGATTTTTACTTTTTGAGATAAAAATCTTGAACATTTTATCCTGAATTTCAAAAGAAATAAGATCATTTTGATTGAGATTATAAGTCATAATTTATACGTAATAACTTTAATTTATTTCACTTTGATCATAAAATCCTATCAAATCTTGAAGTCATGCATGCATTTTGATTTTTTTTGTCAACATTATTTAGTAGTACAGATAGGTGTTAGAATAATTTTAATACTAAGAATCTCATTTGGAGACGTGATGATGTGGTAAGTGTTATTAAATATCAATACGTTAGATACTATAGGGTGATAAAGAAAGTGTGGTCAATATATCTGTTAAAATCCAAATACAATATTTTGAAATTTGATAAAGCATATCTCTGTAATTTCCAGCAATCTTCACACCATCACGTTTCGGATCGATCCCCAGTCTAAAAGCAAAATTGACCAAACTTTGACCTCAAACTCAATCCCTTTACGGAATACATTAAAATCAGTTTTATGCATATCTAACTTTGCATACAAGATGAAAAGATGTTTATAAAATTATTCATTTGTTTTCCTGATACTGCTTTGATCGCACAAAATGTAAGATAAGTATACAATGTCTTTTACTTATCATTTAACTGTAAAAATTTGCACATTTTGTCTGACGGTAAATCAAAAGGGTAAAATTTTAATTTATTTATTTTAAAAAAATTATTTGAAACCCAGAGCAATGAATCACAATTTGAAACTTCAATAAAATATTGTATAAATGAACACAGTTTTGTCAGTCTGAAACAAATATGTTTCAAAATAATCATGATTTTGTTTTCAATTAAAAAGAAGTAAATTAAATAAATAAATAAAAATAAGAAAAGTAAAAATAAAAGAAAAATCTAACGAAGAAGAACGAGGTTCAAAATTTTTGCTCAGAATTTTTGAAATAATAAATTTTAACATTTGCCTAAGTGTATGTATTAACAAAGATACCAAGTAGTAATACATATATACATATACATGTATGTCTTGAAATGCAGTTAACAGTCGAGTAGACAAAATAATTAACATTTTTTATTAAACAAGATATACCGAAAGATAAGATTGTTAAAAAAGCTCCCAGGAAAATAATGCCACAGAATGCTGAAGTGCTGATTACTAATGCAGCCAATGGTATTAATTATAAATGAGAATGGGGAGAGTTTCTTAATTCCTTCAATATCAAACAGAATTTGTTATCCGATAATTCTGATAATACACACATAATGTCTGCTATTATCTGTTTTATTCTGATTTACAGTCTCAGTAATGTTAGTTGAATCAATTAACAAAAGTTCAAATTTTCAAATACATATTTAAATATTGAATATTCTATGCTTATTTCGCAGATTATGCGGTGTTCCCAATTTTATTTGTTATTTATAAATCTTTTTATATTTATTCATTATTTTTTAATATCAATTTAAACCAAACTTCATTATAATGGACTAATTTTAAGTTATTTATTGGTGAGATATATAGATAAATAAAAATTTATTTGTAGTCTGTATTAGTTGTTTGTTCCCACAAAAATTTAAGTTTCGTGACTGAAGCAACAAGAAATTTTCTTTTAAACAAAGAAATAAAACAATTCTATAATGCTGTTAAATACTTTATCTTGATTTTCATAATATTTCGGTAAGCATTTCTTACACGGGTCAGTAAAAAGCCTTGTACTGCATTTACGCCTGAGAACGTTAGGGTCCTATCTCTTCATCGGTAGTGACGAGAAGTTGTAATCCGACGTTAGTTATCTGAACCTTTCCATCTGATTTTCAATACATACTCCATCGATATATCACTTATCAAGATGAAAATTATTGGTTTGATTCTCAAAGTCTTCCATGTGTTAAAAAACTTCGGAATTCTTTCCGTAAATGTAAGATTTGCGTGGTACAACACAGAGTTTTAAAGTGGCGATGATCCGACCGTTTAACGCCAGACCTTTTCTTTTAAAATAAGGGATAGATGTTTTGACTGATAACTATTCAAAGGCTGTGTGAATTAAATAGAGTATATTGTGAGAATATTTTGATCGTTTTGATTCTACTGTTAAAAGCATTTTTTTCACAATATTAACTTTTGACACTAGTTCCTTTTTGAAAGGTTTTTTTTTAAAAAGTTGATGTCATATGAAATACCTATTTCGTTCACGGAATTGAGATTATTACGTTAAATCAGTGAAAAATGTCGGTAAAAGAATAAGACCTTTTCTTAGTGTATATAGACATGTTTTACTCTGGGCATGAATATTAATTCAAATTCACACCTTTCTCGTATAACTTAGAAACTAGACTTAAAAGCTTTAAAAGTCTGTGAAAATAGGGAAAGTGTTTTCAAATACATTAAATTACATTTTGCAGACTTTTAGAGTTAGACGCAATTTTTGGTGGTGTAAAGAACGAAATCAAACCGGCGTTAATTAGACCCCACGGATGCAGGGAATGCATGTAACTTGTGTTTTGGAGTGAAGTAAATGGGTCTAACACACAACAACAATGAACCTCCTCCCATTGGGACGAAGATACCGCTATAATTTAATGCGGACGGCATTGTTGATTCCGCTGATTCCATCTCTATCTGTCAAACCAAACTGTTTTTGGGGCGTCTGATTGGCGCTGTAACCAAATACCATTGTCTAACTATTCTTTATAATATTATTCATAGCAATATTTGTGAAAGCGAATTAACTTTTACTGCTTAAGTGTACGAAAGTTTATTTTTATCAGTACTGTAAAGTAATTGGAAGTGAACCAACTCCCCCCCAAAAAAAAACAAAAACAAAAACAAAACAAACCAAAAAACAAAACAAAAACAAAAAAAGAAAAACATAACAAAGCAAAAAAATATAAAAAAAAAACGCCCAAGTCATATTAAAAGTCTGCACTACTTTATATGGCGAATGTTTAGCTTTATATTATTATTAAAGAGGCAGTGAAATTTATTTTGTTCTGTCGATAGCAGCATTTTACAATACCCAGAATTATGGTAAAATTTTATTATTTTTCGGGCACATTTAAATAACTCACAAATACAGAATAAAAATGCGGAAATTTATATAATATCCTTGATAAAATATCATTTATACACAGTGTATTAGAAGGTCATGAGACATATAAAAGTCAATCAAATTGAGGTCATGGGACAATTTGAATACAGCTTTAAGGTAATCTCTGATATTCAATGATCCTCGACTCTCACCTTTATGTTTCAGATGGTATCACTATATATTGCTGTTATAACGTTGTCCTTATCTGGAAATCCACACGGTTTGAATGGTCAGAATTTGATATTAATTGTATCATTTACTTTCCTGACAATTTTGTTGTACATAAATTTTAAATATAAACCACGTAGTAATATGGTACCATTTTTTGCTTATTTTTCTCCGACTTTATCTGTATATGCTATACTTGCACTTTTTTATAAGTTGCACAAAATGCCTGTCTATTTTTTTTTAATGAAAAAAGATCAGTGATAAAATAAAGAAGTAATGCACATGTAAATTCTGTCTGAGATTTTAAAAACAAACGTGTACAATGTAATATAATTAAAACATTATACAATATATACTGTTTAATACAGTGCATTATTAGCAGCCTACAACAAAAACAACAATAAAACTGATAATAACAAATATTAAAATCTACCTACTATTTAAAATCGTCCTATACGTACCAGTAATTTCACTGAAAATTACTCAAACTTTTTGTACCTAGCATTTTTTAAAAATTACACTGCTTCGACATCCTCTAATTTTGCCTTGTGCTAGACGTATCAGCATCTCGAATGACAAAAATCATTAAGCTAACATATATAAGAAACTATGTTTTTATCTCTATATCTTTGGGGAAGGGGGTGGGGTTACTTGACCATTTTATGATGGGGGATGAGTCAGTGAACTGGAAACCCTTACCCGAAAGTATCCAAGTTATATCGAATTGTACCCGAAAATATCAGGAAAGCTAAAATTACATACCCGAAATTATCAAAAAATAATAAAAGGCAGTAACAGGATGAGACATTTTTATATATTTAAACATTTATAGATATACATTGAAACAGTTATTATGATATCAAAGAAAAAATGGATAGGCCTGACATTAAATCCATTATTTATACATGATATTTGCAGAAAGTTTTAATATCCTGACCGGAATTCTGCAGAGTGTCAAAAATGCCGACCAGAAATCACCGCCGGAATTTGCAGCATATCTTGTACCTAAATATCATTGAGACCCCACACCCCACCCTGAGGTTCTATATAATCATTGTAAATTTAGAAGTAATACCTAAAGGATTAATCTGCATTCCGCAGATAAAAATTTGAGTGCATTATGTTCTAATATACACATATGAAAACTACTAAATACAATGCAATAGAAATTTGATTAAAACTAGATTTCGGAATCAAGCTCTTAATCAAACTGCTTGAAAAATAATTATGACAATTCATTTAACAGAGCCGAGTCCCTCCCATAGATACATTTCATTCCAAAATTGACAATAAATACCAAACAACGATTTTGAGTTTATTATCTAACAACCATAAAGCATCTAGACTAAAACCTGGAACTTTTATTACCTTTTCCTATTGGGCTGTGCTCATGTAGAATCTGCTGGATTTTTTTTAATTTAAAGTTTCTTGGGATACTGATATATATATAAATTTCCAAATTAAGTAATTTTTTTTACATTCATACGCGAGTTGAGAAATGGTGTTACTTTTATAAAAAAATACCGCTATATTTTTCAAATGAAACCTACCTAAAAAGATCCGCAAAACTATACAAGAATTTTTCAAAAAAAGCGAAACGCGAGGGGCCGAGATTGGAAACATACACTTTGGAAAATGTTCGCACAGGATACTGGAGAATTTCCTGGTAGCATTTCCAAAAGGGTTACTACATTTTTATAAAATCAAAGGCTCTGAGATGTGTAAAAAATGAAAAAATTCTTTTCAATAATCTTTCGCCTGCTGTTGATAAAAGATCAAAACGCAGAGTTACAACGCGATCAACAGATAAGTAAATATGAATACTTTTGAGTATATGAAAGTTCTAAATTTTTTTAAAAGCTTAAAAAATGTTTTTATCCCAGTCGGAAAAAAGAATTTGAATTTATTTTATTGTTTTGTTACGTTGTGTTTTGTTTAACCAATATATTGGTTTATGCCTTTGCTGGATTGCTTGGTTTTTGTCTTCGAGTCAAAGAAAATTTTATCAAGTTGTATTTTTCTCCAAACGAGCTAGCTTATTACAAAGAAATTTATATTTTCAAGTTATTAATAGGATAATTCTTGGTACTTTTCTTTATTTTTTATAGAAAATGTGTGCCTGAAGATAGTATGTAGTATTTCTTAACTTGTTTTTTTCTTTTTTTTTTGTAACATCTATATAAAATTTTGCAACTACATGTACATTGAAGCGGATTGGTATACATTATCCTGACTGCTTAGTGATATTTATTATTTCTTCCTATAGAAATGAAAAACAAGTATTTCGTATGAACGTTTCTCAATGAAATACCATTCGATGCATTTCCGTAAATGGAAATATTTACTTTCTGTTGCATCCAAAATTGATCCCGAACAGGGGTATATTATAAATTTCTTAATAATACTCATATATAAAAAATCTTTTGGGATTAAAAACAAACTTCATCCCTGTTTTGAAAAAACTCCCATATACAATCTTTGATATGTGAACATCATAGGAAGAAAATATATGTAATTTTCCACAAGACTTGGACAAAAATAAAACAGGGAGACGACAGCATGACAAATAACAAAGAAATACTCCAAAAGATCAAAACCCAGAGTTACAAGGCTATGAACAGCAAAAGTAAATATTTGTTTAGAATATCAGAGTTCTACGTATTAAAAGTATATCATATCCCCGTCGGAATATGAATTTGAATTAATTTTATCGTTTGTTTAGTTGTGTTTAGTTTGACAAATAGGTTTTGTTTTTGCTTTGTAGTCTTCGATTCAATGTACAGCTTATTAACATGTTATTTATTCCTATATTTTTCTACGAACGAGCTTAGAGAAAAGAATAATTCTCCTAATTTTTATTTTGTTTAAATACGTGTCTAAAGATAGTCTATAGACATTCTTAACTTTTTTGTTTTTGTTTTGTGTCTTTGTAACATCTATTGTTACAAACAACAGTGTTGTTCTCATTGCATGTGTTGTCTGATTGAAGATAGATCATTGTTTTCTTGTGTACTGTGTTGATGTTTCTTTCTTTGTTGTTGTAACCTCTGATTGAAGGTAGATCATTGTTAATTCAATAAAATTTACTCACTTACTTGCTTACTCCTTAATATATAATTTCTTGTAGCTGGAGAAGACTGGTAAAGTCAATCTAATTCTTTATTCTT
>JAOXYH010000001.1:4015-17271 GCA_028566455.1 Botula fusca | reverse complement strand
TAAGTCCATGTTATGCCATGGGAAACCCCAAAAATCAGTGCAATCAAATTACAATATAGGAGGTTAACAAGCACATGGATTTTTTTTTCGAAAAAAAAAGTTTGTTTCCACATTTTTTAGAAAAAAAATAATTTGTCTTCGGCAATGTGAAAAAAAAATTGTTTGTTTTACCACCCCCAGCTTCCACTAGCTGTAGCCATAAATTAAAAGAACAAAAATTGTTTTCGACTTGTTACGAAAAAAAAAAAATGTTTTTCGCCGAAAGCGACAAAAAAGTTTGTCTCGGGTATAAAATCCATACCACCCCCCGAAAATCAAATGGTGCACGAATATGATCTGTGAGTCACCATGCATATATTAAGTAATTCAAATATCGTTGGAAAAATAGTATTTTCCATGCCCTAGTACGGAACCCGTAGCAACCAAAGCGTTACCCTATTCCCGATCCTAAATTCTCCCTACATCAACACAGAAGAAACCTTTTTAAAGGTAAAAAGTATTTGATAAATAATGTCGTTATTTTGTGACGCAAGTACACAAAATGTTGACAAACGAGATCACTTCACTCAACATTGAAGTCCACGAATCTGTTTGAAAATGAAAAAGTACAGACAGTCTATTTCTTCTAAACTGCATCTGAAGCCTCTTAAAAGAATTCATAAATGTTTTGAAAATTTTGTGTTTTCTGAGGGTTAACATAGATAGAATCAGTTCTGTTAATCCGATACATGATGAAAACAATGCATTTTCACTCTTTAATCATGGGTATAGATTTGGTCTTTTTCCATGGCCATCAAAAGTTCTAAAACTATTTACAAAAATTACCACGCCCATATACGATCTTCCAAAGTCGAGTCCACTCATGAATTTAGCTGTTTCCCAAGCACATGGATAATAGTGTCGCCGATTGGTTCCCCTAGGGAATATTCCCTCAGGGAACCACATAATTATGATACTTTACAGATTCCCTCAGGGAACCACATAATAATGACACTTTACAGATTCCCTAGGGGAATCATATAAATTGTTGCTTCGTTCAGGGAATAATATTTTAAAGAGTATTAGAGTATTCCCCCAGGGAACCACATTACAATGATACTTTACAGATTCCCTCAGGGAAACACATTATTGTTGTTTCCTTCACCGTTGTCTACATTACCTGTGTGCCTTGTTATGTGGTTCCCTGAGGGAATACTCTAATACTCTTTAAAATATTATTCCCTGAACGAAGCAACAATTTATATGATTCCCCTAGGGAATCTGTAAAGTGTCATTATTATGTGGTTCCCTGAGGGAATCTGTAAAGTATCATAATTATGTGGTTCCCTGAGGGAATATTCCCTAGGGGAAGCAATCGGCGACACTACTATCCATGTGCGTTTCCCAAAGGCAATTTGGGGTAAAAAGTCACGTGACCACTATGTTGAGCTACGATTGCAGCACTTCCGGAAAAAGATTTTCATGGAATTTAGGAAGGAAATCAAATACACAAGCTTATCAATATTTTTACCATCTTCAAACATAAAATTGGCATCAATTATGATCTTTTTGGAAGCCCATTGATGCTGGAGTTAAAAAGTTTCCTTATTTGGGTAAGCTTATTTTTTACCAGTTTTTTTGCCAGTAGGACTGCATAATTCCAAAACCAAATCCGGTTTACCCCAAATAACCCTGAATTTGGAAGATCGTCTTTTGTCTCTAATCTGAATGCAATGTTTGAAAAACGCCTATTAAGACCTTGTTTTAAAATAGAATAGGAGATAACTGTATTGTATTTGAAGAGTTTTCGGCGTCAATTGTGGATTTGACAGTCGGTATTTCCGTTTACCGGCGACGCGAAGCGCCGTCTGCCCGAGGCAAGTAGATAGGGCATTTGACGTAGGACGTCGTCTAATCAGATCTGTCGTTACATAACCGATTGCATTAAAATTTCTTATATGACGCCCTCACCGTTTATCATCGGTACACAGGATAATAGCTAAGCTACCACCGACGCGATTACATGACTAGGTAAGAACACATTGGAAGAATTTTCTCTGTGAAAGTCTTTTGTTGGGATAGTTCTAACTGGCTGGAGGAATAATGTGTCGAACAGTATGCCGGGAAGCTTTCACCTAGTGTCCAGTTTTCTACCAGAGTGACGAGCAAATCTTTTGACGGGGGAATCAGGAGAATGATCATTGACTTCTGGGAAATAATCGACTGTTACTACTTCAACAACTGTTAAACCGAAAACCATCTTTGTGCAAGAGAAGCACTCCCGATCACTATCGTATACCAAGGTTGAAAATAAGCCAGATCTCAACCATTTTTGTCCGCAAAAATACACTATACTTATGGAGAGGGTTTGGATCCAGCAGAATTAGTTTAACCTCACCGCATCTATAAAAACGCATTTATATAGATAGCACACTATGAAAAACGCATTTATATAGACCGCACACTATGGACAACACATTTACATAGACCGTAAGCGCATTTGCATAGACAGCACACTATGAGAAACGCATTTATATAGATCGCACACGATGAAAAACGCATTTATATAGATCGCACACGATGAAAAACGCATTTACGTAGATAGCATACTAAGAATAACGCGTTTACAGATATGCAAACAGGTTCAAACTATTCTATTTACACGTGAAAAAGATGGAGGGGGAAGAGGTTTCGAGGAAGAGGTCCAGTGGTCAAGTGCATCTGCACAATGCTGCACTCAACACAGTTCTTTTGACTTTTTTTTTGGCCCATAATTATTTCCCAAAATTAATATATAGCTTTTATCTATATAGTAATTTTTGAGAAACAAATATAAAACCATTAATTTGCACTAATTAACTTATAAGTGTTGGAATAAGAGATAATTTCTTCCGGTTGTTATTAGTAGGCCTACTGATGTTCATTACACAATGCTTTGCATTAGGAATTTGCAATAGGCAAGAACGAATACCTACACAGGAAAAATTGGACATGAAAGGAACAGAAAGGCAGCAATGACTGTTCTGGGGGGTGAAAAAGGAGAGCGTCAGTTATGTATATCAGGATAAGACTCAATACGAAAAATATTACTTCAAATATATTCTGAAAATGGAAGAAAGGGGATTTGGTCTAAGCATTTGGGATATTCGTGCTGGTCGTACAGATAGCAAAGCCACCTTACATATATTAGCCCACTTATGAATGTCCCCATGCTGAATAGGACTGAATATAACATACTGTTGAACCCGAGCCCTTTAATTAAAGCAAATTGCCCATTTTGATCTAATTTTTTACTATGTCCACTGATGCCGACCGAATTGCATGTACGTCAGGTGACCACACATAATTTAGAAAGTTGACCTATGAAGATCAATTCATGCTATGTTTGCTTTAAACTAGCTAACTTGTTTTCATTGAATTTTCAACATTTATCCGATAGGGTCCTATATAAAAAATAATGTCGGTTAATGGCGGCCAGCTTGGGTGCACGTCGGGTCATCAGATATAATTCTCGACGGGGACAACTTAAGGACCATTACACCAAAGTTTGGGTTTGATTGGCCTCGCAGTTTTGCGGGAGGAAGATTTTAAACATTTACCCAAATGGTCCGATGTTAAAACTAAGTCGGCTGTTGGCGATCATATTGGTTGGCGGGCAGGGTCATCAGATATGATTTTCAAAGGGGACCACCTAAGGACCATTCCACCAAACTTTGGTCCCAGTTGGTCTAGCAGTTTCAGTAGAGAAGATTTTTGAACATTTTTTCACATAGGGTCCTATGTTTAAACTATGCTGGATGATACAGCCATTTTGATCGACGGGCGGGGTCAATTGATATAATTCTAAATAGAGGCAACCTGAGGACCATTCCATCAAAATTGGTACCAGTTGGCCATGCCGTTAGATGAGAAGATTTTTAAATATTTCCCATATAAGGGTCCCATGTTAAAACTTTGTTGGCTGTTGCCGATCATATTGGTTGGCGGGCGGGGTCATCAGATATGATTTTTGAAGGGGACTATCAAGGACCAATCCACCAAACTTTGGTCCCAGTTAGTTTAGCAGTTTCAGTGGAAAAGATTTTTGAACATTTTTCACATAGGTTTCACATATCGTATCTCAAAAGAACATATTTCAGTTGGGATATTATAAATTGTTACAGGGTCCTATGCTAAAAGTATGTTGGGCGAATGTAGCCATTTTGATATAATTCTAAAAAGAGACAACTTGAGGACCATTCCATCAAAATTTGTACCAATGGGCAAGCAGTTAGAGGAGAAGATTTTTAAATATCTTTCCCAAAGGATCCTATGATTAAAACTTCGTCGGTCTCCTTGGTTGCGGGGCGAAGTCATCGGATACAATTCTAAAAGGGAACCACCAAAGGATCATTCCATTAAAATTTTGTTCTAATTGGCCGAACAGTTCAAGATATTTTAAGTCCTGTTAAATATTTTTCCCATAATGTCCTACGTGATACTATATATGTAAAAGAACGGATATGGAGTAAATGTCAAGGAGACAACCTCCCATCTCCAAAGTGACTGTCTGACCAAACAGACATCTAGAGGTTGTTACATGATCTTCAACAGGCGGGAAATCCCACACCATACAGCAAGCTCTAAATGGCCCCAATGAAAACAAGGTGAATAAAGATCAGTGGAAACAATACTATATCAGTTTATCAAATATGATATAGAAACTAAAAATGTTTTAAGGAGACAACTACATACTTGTGACCGTATTTCCTGACTTGGGACAGGCGCAAACACCATGCGGTGGGGTTAAACTAGTTTTGTTGGATCAAAACCCTCGCCCTATATACGGTCAAAAGCAAAATAAAAACAAAGCTAGACACACAGTAAAAATCAACAATAACAAGAAAGACTGTATGTTGGCTGATGACGGGGGTATTGGTTGGGGGTTTAGGTCATCGGATACAATTATGCGGAAAGGGGAACATTTAAGGACCATTTCAACAACGTTTGGTCCTAATAGTCCATTTGCACATTTCCGACTTTTAAAACTATGTATTTTTGCAGGAGTTATTCCCCTTCGAGCGGGCAATCAGTTCCTTGTTGACACAGAGCAACGGAAGGAACATGTATTTTGAACATACTTGGGAGATAATCTGCAAGAACTTAAAGGCTTTTAACTGTTTCTAAACTTTGATTTTATAAAGTAATAATCAGGTAACTACTTACGGGGTTTAAAGTATGTACAGACAATGAGTAAATTGTACGACTATTCTACGAATTTTCCATAGCTCTTCAATCGACAGGAACCCAGGTTACCCGCACCACGGAGAATAACTTCTTTAAAGATGCATAATTTTAGAATCAAAGTAGGAAAGGTGCAAATGGTCTATTGGCCCAGAAGTTTTAGGGGGGAAGATTTTTAAACATTTTCCCATAGGGGTCCTATCCTAATGGAGTTATATACCCTTTGAATTTTCTAGTGTTAGCCATGGCGGCCATCTTAGTTGGCGGGCGGGGTATTCGGATACAATTCTGGAAAGGGACCACCCAAGGACCATACCCGCCAAGTGTGATCCAAATTGGCCCAGTGGTTTCAGATGAGAAGATTTAAAATGTAAAAGGTTAACGATGATGGATGACAACGCCCAGTGGTAGCAAAAACTCATGTCAGGTGAATACATGTACTGTGAAAACTACTTCATCATGGACAAAACGTATAACAGTGTAAATTATTACTAAAAAAATCATATTTATTCGGTGCAAAAGCCACAAACGTACTGCCTCTATTAAGATTTTTTTTCAAACATGACACATAATTGCCGAACCGTAGCTCTTAAGGTCCATGGTCCGTACATATCCTAAAAACAGCAAAGGACCTTAAAAGCAACGGTTCCGCTGCTAACATGGCACACTGCTATCCAATTGTTCAAAGTCAAGGACAGAGTGTACATATAAACCTAGCCAAAAGTCCGATATTCATACCGTTTATATATAAGGATGAGTTATCGAGTGTCGAACATGTCGAACTGATGGGGTGTCGGACTTATGGGGTGTCTGAATGATCGAATGTGTGGCCGTCGAACTATAGGGGCCGCTAAAAATGCACTTTCTTCGATTTTATTCTTCCCTTTTTTGCCTATAGAAGACTATTTTCTCCACATTTTTTTGGTTGTTTTTTTTAGTAAGTGCACGCACAATGTCTTCTTTTATTGCGTTGTGAAACTAGGGGATTATTAAATTAAGAGATCCATTTACAGGGAAATCATAATATTATTCATGTATCAGACTGAATTATACCTTTGAAAATTCTTGTTATAACCATGTCTGCTGTATTAGCTATAAATCGCTCTTTTCTAATACTTAAAAATTATATTTTGCTGACCTTGCTTAGAATGCCAGCTTGCTCGTGATTTTTTACTTAATAATTATTTGTACGATTTGCCACTAAAGTTTATGGGCAAAGCCTTGGAACTCTGAAGGGCATGCATTAAGTACCATTATTTGCAGATCATTTCCTTTATCGTTTTCTCAATCCCAATTCATGGCACAAAGTTATAAAAGATCACAACAGGAATTATTTAATCAGAAATAATAATACTTGTTCAAGAAACCAAATATACTTGTAAAATTTTAGAAGTTATTGGTTAACAGAGCTCTGAAACGAGTGCATTTGCACATTTTTAACTCGATCTTCCAAAAAATGTTCTAGAAGATAAACTATTGTTTTATGTATCATTTTTGGGCAAAATTCTGTGTCTTGACGTTCATTCTTTAACATAGTTACTGATTTTACCATGAAATTATAATAGGTAGTCAAATCAATTTGATCGGAAACGGTGTAACGTTTCGTTTTTTCAATGGTGTATTTCAATTGAATTTAAGAATTTACATCTTGCTTTACTGAGGTCTATTTCATCTACAAAATGAATTGCAATAACAAAGATATCAGCTGACGATATAAGGCGATTGCCTCATCAGGCGTTCTTATTACATCAAAGGCAACAATGTTCAATCCTGTAACCAACGATACTAATTGTCTAAACTCATTTGAAGCTCCGCGTTGGAGATGTTGTTCAGTGTACTGCTCTAATATATCATCCAATACAGTGACATCACAGGGCAGTGGAAACGATTGGTCGAACTTTCCGTAAATAATAGGCTGGTTGTACATGACATCAGGAATTCCGTAAAATTGTTCTGCAAATCGTTGTCGACGAATTCGATGAATGTTCCACATTTCTCTGAACTCATTTAAATGAGTTTGTATAATAGGCAAAAAGCAGAATCGCACGCATTCTATATGTAGAGGGTCAGTATTGTTTAAAAATCCGTCTTCTACAAGACTGTTGAATAAATTTCTCCAGAAAATTGTAAAATTGCGCATCAAGAAACTCCATAACATCTCTATCCTCTGGTTTGAAGTTGACCGACCGACTGATACACTGTTAACTCCAGCCATGCGATCGTTGTGGCGAAATCGTAAAGCCATATGAATTCTATGAATTAGAACATTTTCAGTTCCGGCATCAGTTCTAATTAATCTTGGCACACGTTTATACCTCTTCAAATGTTCGACGTAGTTTCGAGCAACGTGGCGTGGGTTGTTGTTGGTATGACTGGCGGTAAGCCACATGATTTTTCTGGAAAAACCATCAATACAACCATGTATTGAAATGCCAAACGGCTTCAGCTTGTCATAGCCATCCATGTGAAGGCAATGATTAGGTCCTCTACTATGATAGGATCTTCTAATAAGCCGTCTTCGTCTTCTAGCAATTACACCATCAGAGTCAATTACTCTCAAAGCAAGTCTTACAGTCTCTTGAGTTGCACGCATACCACAAAATGTATTTAACAATCTCCACATTGTGCGATAACCTACTTGGTCGTATCCAAAACGTCGTAAGTCAATAATTTTGCTTACAATATCAACCAACGGATTTTCCATACCTCTTCTTCTCAAATTTAACCTTCTCAAAATTCTTTTCAGAGTTCTTTTACTCAATATCATATTGTGCACAAAAAGCAGAAACCCTAGTATTTCATTTTGCGTGTATGACCGACTGAAGTAGTATGCAACGAGCTCGTCCAATGAAGCTCCGTCTCGTGGATGGGGAACAATTGCATTCACTGTTGTTGCACAGAAACAAAACAAAAGAATCTGAAAAATAAGAATTATAGCATATTTAGATACTGAATGTGCTGCAGAGAATATATTATACTTCACATAACAGAAATAAATGATCTTTTAAAGATTCCCATGTAAAAGGTCTAGAATTGACAATGACTCTTTTAGCTGTAGAAATGGACAATTCCGAAGTTAACCTATTAAGATGTGTCAAATAGTTACGAAGACACAAGTTACACAACAGTTCGTGGTCTCGTAATGCAGAAGCCTTGAATGTGGACCTATCTCGCCGTGTATTCACAAAACGACTTACGACTTGCGATGTCGTAATGTAAATTATTGTGCTTTTATTATATATGTAAAGGGAATTTTACCGTACGACATCGTACATGTAAGTCGTAAGTTGTTTTGTAAATACATTGTCTAATTATTAGTGAATCTCAATTAGGTTACCAGCATTAATTTTCATCTCTCTGACATAAAGTCACATTTTTTTACAATTTACAGGCTACCGGGTGTTCATTAATAGGTTGAATGCACTGGGGGTGGGAGCGGGATATTAATATTATGTGTGTTTTTCACAAAAAGGAGTATTACGGTGAGGGCGTTATTTCAAAACGAAATATATTGCAAATGAATGATTTACCATGTAAAAACATGAAATTCAATAACTTATGGTGTCCTCTCTTCTCAATGATGAGAATTTTATAATATTGTAGGATTAAATAGTGTCCGCCGTGAAATATTGTCCCCCATTACAATTGTTTCCTATGATAAAGTCCGAGGACGGAAGAAAACGCATTGATGATCATGAAATATTGTTCTCTTGGATTTTCCAATGACATATATAACAGGAATGATACTTTTTCATTGGACACTTTTTTTTGCTTACAACATAAATGAGGCCAAAATTATGAATTGACTCAAAATCTACAAAAAATGCAAGATTTTCAACGCTTATAGTCCTAGAAAACATAGAGCGCATGCGTGCGCCATCGAGATTTTCATATCCGAGATGTTATTTGTAAAAAGAATCATTTTGACGAAGAAAAACATTTCGTGCGGCCTTGCTTCCGGTTCCAAAAACTGATAGAAATTGGCCAGATTTCATAGATGAAGCGTGTTGAGATATAAGTATATATATTAGGCACTTGTTGCTGTTACGTTGAAAACGTAACAATAAAGAAAAATTATTGTTACGTTGGTCAGTAATTGCCGGAATGAAAAGTCGGGTCGGGGACTGATTAATTACGAACGTAACAATAATATTAATTTTAATTGTTACGTTGGCTATTGTTACGTTAATACAATTTGATCCTTGGAATACAGTATTTCATATAAAATATAACATGGAGAACAATTTATTCAGAAATATAATGATTTATAATCATGTAACATTTCTACAAATTTGTAAATATTTTTTAAACGTATTATGCCGATCCCGGGATGCCTATAGTTTATTTGGCATGACAATTTCTGCACATCCAGTATGTGGTTTCGGGAGCATGTTTCAGGCCGACGCATTTCTGGTGAAATCATTCGAGAGCCATCACAAACGACCGAAGGAGCTGTGTGCACATCAGTTTTGCAAACTAGGCAGATTCATTCGGCAATCGAACTTTTGGATGTTAAACTATCTTTGAATAATTGCCATGCTTCTGTGGAAAAGTATTTTTTTAATTCGTGAAATGTTTATATTGTCGTCCAAAATTTTTGTAGGAAACATAATGATACTGAATTATGTTGACAATTAACAATTATTATACTTCACATCGATACCAGCCAACTACAAACAGAGTTTTCATCAATCTAACGTAACAATAACCAACGTAACAATTAAAATTAATATTATTGAGGGTATCACCCCCCTCCCCCCTTAAGTCCAAAGTACGCTCTAATTTTTTGATGAAGTCCAAAGTACGCTTAAGTTTCATCTCAAGTACAATTTGACAACAAATTGCTGAAAACTTTTGTCGTATTACTGGCCATTACTTACAACTGCTTCAGTTTTCATCTTCGGAACACTTTTAAACGATTATATAAACCATAACAGGTTACCTAACCCGAAATAAAACCGTTGATAATGAAGTATCTGAGCATATCCATGATCCCAATGTAAGGTCCGGTGCTTCTGCCGTGTCTGGAGACAAAGTCCCGGAGTCCGGCTCATCAGTGATAAACTCAAAAGTAATTATTATTGTTGTTAAGTTTAAAGTTAACAGTTTGATTGTACCATACACCGTTGTCAGAGCTGGGTGGTTTTGTTTTGGTATTTGTTTTTCTTTTCATTTTTAAAATTTTGGGTTTTTTTTTTGTCGTAATCTTTTCATGTAGTTTTTCTTAGGAAGTAATTCCTGTAAAGGAAGACGCATAGAGTTAGTATAGCCAGAAATGAAGGTACCTTACTCATGACATTGTAATTAAATAAAATGTCACGTGACCCTCATTTCAAGATGCTGATCTCTTTTTTCGAAATATCCACATTCCCTAAAATACGGAAATAAACATGATTTCTCCGTCAACGTTCCACTTTTAGAAACCCGTTATCGACTTCCGTAAAGTTGTGTGGCAGCGAAAATACAAAATTTTTCACACGTTTTTGTCATTTTATTCACTTTACTGTGTCTGTGCAAAATCGAAAATGATGCATTTTGATTCTTTGTGGGAACCGCGAGTTTAAAAGTTAAAATTGAAAGGCTTGTTTCAAAATATTGTTCGTATATCAAAGTTTTAAATTTTATTGAGAAAATTGACCACAGTTTGTCCTTTGATGCGAAATTTACTCCTCAATGTTAGAAAAGTTGAGATTTTCCGACATTTTAATATAGACTGTGAAGGGCTTCACGCCTGCGATTTTCAAATTAGTCAGGAACCCTGAATCTTGAACAGAATTTCGTGATTTTTGGCTCATTGTCTTTTGTTTGATTTGTACTACAATATTCAATGTGAGAAAATTTGTCGCCAATAAATCTTAAATATATCCCTTCAGAATCTATATTGAAATTGTAAAAGTTAAACTGCCGCCATCTTGAATATTTAAATTAGCAAAATGCCTATGATTTCTGGATATGGGCGGGTCGTTTTACCCCATGACTTTCAAAAATGAAAAATTTCAAGACCATCATAACCATGAAATTGTATAAGTTTAGATGGTAGTGTTTTCAAATCTTTTTGGATTGCTTCTGAATGTATATCAAGGGCACTGTGACCTTGAAAAGATACAAAATTTCAATTTTTTAACAAAATACAGCTTATTGCCTCTAAAATCGAGAGTTATTTAATTTTTATGCACTGAGCGCCACTCACAACCAACGAAAAATTTTTACAGAAGAAAGACATTTTACCACCTCTTAAAATATCTTAAAATGGTGGTTGCCGATGGCGCTGTTAACTATTTCTGCCGGTTTTTTGCAATTTTTTTACTGACCTTTACACTTTAGAGGTCATAATGACCTTGAAACATAAACTTTGGCTTTAAAACAAAGTTGTCTTGCTAAAATTCAGATCTAATATTTCTCACATGTACATTTGTTTCAAATGTACAAATGTATCATCAGTCAAAGTCATTTTTCAAACAATTTTGGGGCCAAAGCAGTACTGCCAAGTTTTGATGGTCAAAATGCGTGAGATTTTGGGTTCTTCTCAAAGATCAAAGGAAAAATTAAAAAGATCAAAGGAAATGCTGACAATTTGCCTTCAAATTGCGTGAGTCTCACGCTTAATGCGTGAGACTTGGCAGCTCTGCCAAAGTGACCCTCGATCCTCCTTTCGATGTCTCTTGAATGCTAACATTGGTTTTCTTTTGAATGAATATGAGCATTCCCTGTTTTGATCGATTAATCTCCGGTGCTTCAATATTTTACTTTTAAGTTTTTTATATTGAAGGATTGTATTTGGTCATCATTATTAATGGTTGGTCTTGTTTTTATGGCGCAAATTAAGTGAACTATTTCTTTTAATGTGTTTAATTTGTTCTTATTGCTTCATCTATTTGAAAATTGTTAAAAAGCAAATTCATGATTCATGATCTTTGCAGTGCACCAAGAAATAATTTCTTGCGGGTTGTATCCTCTTTTTAAGAGGCGTTTTTGAACGAGGAGAGGAATATAGAAAAACTGGGAGGGGCGAGAATAATGTAATGATGATTTACCCTAAGACCACATGCACTGCAAAGATCATAAATAATGAATTTAACATAACTTTTTAACAGTTTTTAACACTTTTATATTTCTTATTATCATAATTGTCTGCAAAACTGAAAGTCCAAGTACAAAATGCTTGAATTTGAAAGTCTAAATCCAGAGGGTCAAAGTCCAAAGTACACCCTAAGTAAAGCCCAAGTCCCAAGTCCAAAAAGGGGGGTGTTACCCTCATTATTGTTACGTCCGTAATTAATCGGTCCCCAACCCAACTTTTCATTCCGGAAATTAGTGACCAACGTAACAATAATTCAACGTAACAGTAACAAGTGCCTATATGTTATGCAATGAAGTAGTTGCGATTTCCATTACACCACAATTTAATGGTTACCAAGAAACATCTTATGCGCGTGCTTCTTGTGCTGTGTACAGGCAAATGAAATATAGGTCTCCGAAAAGGAACTGTAACAGTTGTTAGTTATTGATTTTTCTCCCTTTATACGCTGAATTTCCATACCGCTCGACCAAGTGATTCAAATATTTATTTCCCACAGGGATAGAGACATATAAATATTCGAAAATAGAAAATAACTGGCGATAACTGTCGACATTGCTGTAATTGTGTTTACTTCAAATGACAATCTTACCATAGTAGCCATCATTGCCATCGTCACAGGTCAAACAATTATATGGCTCCTTTCGTTGCATTTAGCTGCTGCTTCAACATTCAGCGTCTGTTGGAATGATTCGTTGAACAGTATATATCTATTTTAACTTATTTATTACGATCGAATGTTATTTAAGGACGTTTAAGGCAATATATAAAATAAATCGACTACACTGAAAGCAGTCTAACGGATAATAAGTTTATATATAGTGTTAATTAAGTCAACTAATGGGTTTTAAATGAGATAAGTGTGTCTTAATTAAAACTGCTTAATAAAATGTAAAAACGAATACTTTTAAACTTACACTCATTAAATTAATGAAAAAATAAAACGACTTAAATAAAATCGATTAATCTTTTATAA